>JAHZTW010000007.1:9720502-9736763 GCA_020283515.1 Alliaria petiolata | reverse complement strand
ATCATGTCTGAGTAGTTTGCTAGTTAGGTTTTGGGTTTTTCAAAGGTGATTGATGAATTGTTAGGTCAAATTAAATTGTTAGAATAAAATCATTAGAGTTCTTCATCTGGATTTGTATTTAATGCTTATTCTAGCTTCATGACCTAGAATCTGTTCTTAGGTTGATTAATAGATGCGAGAGTGTTATTGATTGCCTGAACTAATGTTAGATGAGCAAAATACCTATTCGCAAAGAGATTTGGTTTAGGATTTTGTGAACAATTGAACCTGTTATTAATGCTTGTTTCAATTGATAGGATTTGCAAAAAGATTTAGAATTCTAGGGTTTAGACATAGATAATCTTCGCAGCGAGAGTTTGTTGATTTTATATTCGTGTTTCGAGTTCAAGAACAGTGCTTAATAATTCCTAACATTCTGTCTAGACCAGCAATTTAGATCACCTGAGAATTTCCCTGAACCTAGCGTTTCGTCTCCTGAATTACTAAGCCGTTAATTGCTTTCTGTTTTTAATTCCATATTTCTTCTTAGCTTAATTCGAATTTAGAAGTTTGCTGTGTGACTATCCCTTCCCTTTGGATTTGATCCCTAAGTACTGCAACTGATCTCTTAATTTGAGAGAGTAGCTCTAGGGTAAATTTGAGAGCATATCAAATTTTGGCGCCGTTGCCGGGGAAGGAGATTAGTTACCTACAGAGTTCTAATATTAGAATTTTGTCTAGATTTTTTTTTTTTTTTTTTTTTTTGGTTACTAATTTTAGTTTCTTATTTTTTTTTTCAGGTGCATGCTTAATCGCATTAACAGAAGCAACAAGGACAAAGAACTAATCGCACTCAACCAGGAACTAGGTCGTCTCGAACGCAAGAACCGAGCATCTACACGAGTGTCGATCGACACCAATAGCATCGATTGACACCCTGCGCAGGATACGATGGCTGATCTTATGGTTCTGATCCGAGACGCTGAAGGCAACTTGGTTGATACAGAAGGGCGCAGAAGGAACGCCCAAGGACAGAGACTTGATGAGGCTGGCGCCGTCATCGTCGAACAAGAGTTGCTCGATGGTGTCGATCGACACAATTTTGGTGTCGATCGACACCATGCACATACAGACGTTGGACGTGGAAGAACGCTTGGTGAATACAACCGACCAGACCAGTCTAATGTTAATAGAGCTGCAATCCGTCCTCCTGCATTCCAGAGGAATGATTTCGAGCTGAAACCTGCTTACTACACATTGGTTTCTCAGCATCCATTATATGGTCTCCCTAATGAGCATCCAATGGACCACATAGAAAGGTTTAAAGACTTGGCATCAAGCATCAAGGCCAATGGAGTCACATATGATTATCTTTTCTGCAAGTTGTTCCCTTAGTCGCTTGCTGGAGATGCATCATACTGGCTGAAGCAATTGGAGCCATGATCCTTAACCACATGGGAAGACACAAAGAATGCATTCTTATGCAATTTATTTGATGATGCAAGGTCTGAAGATCTGAGGACGAAGATCACCACATTCTTCGAAGGACCCACTGAAGCATTCAAGGCTTCTTGGATGAGATTCAAGGCTTACCAAAGGGACTGCCCACACCACAGTTTCAGCGAGCCGCAGCTTCTCAGTATCTTTTACTGAGGAGTCGACTGGAGATACCAGATGGCCTTAGATGCTGCAAGCAATGGCAATTTCAACACCTGATACCCAGAGGACGCGATGGTGCTTATAGATAATTTAGCCTCTTGCTACAACACCAAGAACGCAGATTTAGAGAGGAGACAACACGCTGGTATAACTAGAGGAAGTCAAATTGCTGAGGTCAACAGGAAGCTGGATCTATTGGTGAACAAGAAGCAAGTCCATTTTGCAGAAGTGGAGACTTTTGAGCCTGAGAAAGAAGAAGTTAACTATATCAATGAAGCTGGTTTTCAAGGACAACGATTCAGCAATCAGGAAGGCTATGGTTCTTCTTACCAGAAGCCATTCCAGACAAGCAACTTCCAAAGGACTTATGGTTCTCCTTCTTATCAGAAGCCTCCTGCACATGACAATAAGATGGAATCCATGCTAGAGAAAATTTTGGAAGGCCAACAGAAGATGACTGTGGACTTCAATGGGAAGATTGATGCCTCGTACACGGATCTGAATGGAAAAATTGAGTCTCTAGGTACTCATGTCAAGCAATTGGATCTTCAAGTTGCTCAAACTGTTGGAGCTTTAAAGAGACAAGAAGGATGTCTTTCTGGAAAGACAGATGTGAATTCGAGACACCATGTTAATGCCATCAAGATCCAGAATGGGGAGAACCTTCAGCCTGTGCAGAAAAGAGGGCTAAGTACTACAGAATTCGAGGAGCTTGAAGATGTAGAAAATGCCGCGGAGTCAATGTCGATCGACACTACTGTGTGTCGATATACACCCAATGAGAAACTAGACGAATCAAGCTCGGTCGACACAGCATCCTCGACACAAACGTCTAGTGTCGATCGACACCAGCTGGGTGTCGATCGACACCCTTCCCGAACTTGGACAGACACACCTAAAGCTTCACAAGTTGCATTGGGAAGGGTCTACAAGGCCAAGGTTCCAAATCCTCCTTTACCCAAACATCTAAGGCCGCCCATTAGTGCAGAGAAACTAGCTGCTTTCAACAAGAAGGTGGAAATGATTCCTAAGGAGATCTCCTTTGATGAGACTTATGAGAGATATCCCTTGTGTGCCTTCTTCCAGAATAACAGAGAAAGCTTTGAAGAGATGGAATAACTCTTTCACAAAGCAAGGGAAACACCACCACCAATGAAGCAACTGCTTAAGGTTGAAGATCCAGGGATGTTTGTGGTTCCATGCTCCATTGGTGGAGTTGAGTTTAAACAATCCCTCTGCAATTCAGGAGCTAGCGTGAACCTCATGTCAAAAGACATTGCAGAGAGGCTGGGGATTGCTGACATTCACCCTTCAAGCATGACTCTTGAATTCGCAAATTTTTCTACCACAGTCTCATATGGTACAATTCCAAACTTACTTGTCAAGGTTGGGAATTGCCTAGTTCCAACGGATTTTCAGGTTGTGAAAGTAAGCAGAGCGTCTGTCATGCCATTCATTCTTGGAAGACCATTCATGGCCACAGTAGGAGCTATTGTAGACATGCCCAATAAGAGAATATCTTTCTCTAATATGGACAAAGAAGTGTTCTACAAAGCTATTCCTACTACTGGAACATCCAAACACATCACTTGCATTGCTGTGATCGCTGGAGAAGAGCTGGATTCTAAAGAGCAAGTGAACAAAGTGGCTGTTCAAGAGGCATTAGCTGAAAATTCTTAGAAAGTTGTGGAGCTTGAAGATTGGAGTGGAAACAATCATATCTTCAGAACATTGAGCGAAGATGATGGTCTAAACAACGCCAAGTTGATGGAGGAAGACGTTTTCATCATGGAGACAAGGATTGCAGAACTGAATTGCCGAAAAAGTGCAGAGATTCGAGCTACTGGTTTGGTGTCGATTGACACCACCAGTGTCGATCGACACCCTCCGTGGATCACTCCAGAAGCTGCTTCCAATGTTTCAAATCCATCACCAGTGGACCAACAGATCCTTCCACATCCTACATGCCATAAACCTCGAAGAAAGCAAAGGTATGCATTTCCTGGAATCAATTCCAAACCTCCTGATCATCTCAATAAGAATATCAAAGGTTCAAAAGATACTACACACTTATGCAAGCCACGAGATTCTCGTAGAAGGCTTGGTATTTCTTTTGATGATTCTACAGGAAAACGAAGTATCCCACCCGAACTCAAGTCCCACCCTGCTGCTATTCCTCATTTCCTTGGTCGCTTTCATGCATCTACTGCCTATACACTGCCATGGATGAGAAGACATTCGTCTGGGAAGCAGTCAATGGCACCCTCTGATCCACCAGACGTCTGAACCCCGACACAGTCAAGCTAATGACTGAAAACGCGCGCTGAGTGGGAGACAACCCACTGTTAGATAATATATTTATTTACATTTTGTTTTGGTTTCACTAAGTCCTAGTTTTAGTCAGTTGAAAAAAGGCGACAGTGGGCTCGACATAGACCAGTGTCGATCGACACCACTTAGTGTCGATCGACACCACGCGCAGACGAAGGTAAGTCTTCTAAACTGGTCTTTTGTGTTGTTTTTAATTTTTTATTTAGCCAACTTCGGGCTTGATAACACTGAGGACAGTGTTGTTCAAGTCTGGGGGAGGTGATTACTGACTTTGTGTTTTGTTTTGAGTCAGTCAAAAACAAGGTTTTATTGAGTCAAAATCATTTGAAACTTTCGGTTTTTCTTGGAACTAACTACAGAATGTTGACACTTGAAGGACTATTGCTTTAGTAATTGATTACATGTCTTACTAAGTAGAAAGCTGCAAGTGGATCAATCTAACAGAGAGAGTTCAGGTCCCCTTATGAGAACTAGGTATGCGCAGAACTTGATTCCTCTTTCAGTCTGAACAAATAGAAAATTGCAGTCTCTCCTTGATCTTCCCTTGAGAAAAGAAAAAGAGTTTAAGTCTGGGAATAGTGCAAAGAACCTCATGAGCCTGTCTCACAAGGAACAATATTAGTGAGTGCTCTTGAACCTGTCTCCTCACAAGGAACACAAGTAGAGAGTAGCACTATTTCCCGAGACTTCAAAAGAATAAGAAGAGTCAATGAAAAGATCTTAGAACACCCTGAAAATGGGCAGCAGTTGACTAAGGGAAGAGAAAATAAGAGAGCTGTATGAAGAAAATCTTGTTCAGACACTAAGGAAGGGAAAATAATCTATAAAGTTTTGTGGCAATACCGCTGTTAGAGTTCGAAATTTTACCAAGGAAGGGATCTGGATTCAAACTGAGAGATTGCTAAGCTTGTGGTAAGTACACTGAACTTTCCTAAGGTTGGCCCTACTGCATGTGGATTTAAGAGTGTTAACGAGTTGTGGCGATTCAAAAGATAGCTGGAAGTTTCTGTTTTTAAACCTCGACTCTATACTTTATTTCTGTTTTGCTTGAGGGCAAGCAAAAGCTAAGTCTGGGGGACTTGATATATCATGGTTTTTACCCATTTTTAGACCATGATATAAGTGTTTTTATAGAGTCTTTTGGCTATTTTCGAGTGTATATAGAGTCTATGCAGGTTCAGGTACAATTGGAGATTTGGATACATTTTGGAGCTTAAAGGAATGAAGTCACGAAGTGATGAAGTCAGGAGCGGATTTACACGCAAGGTGTCGATCGACACCAGGTTTTCCAATTTCCAGAATCGTGAAGTTTTCAGAAGTTTGAAAAAAAAGAAATCTCCAAGACTTTTCTTAATCTTCCAAGGAATTGAGGATGCGAACCTATGCCTATAAATAGAGTTTTTCAGCCATTGTTTAGAAAAGAACACACACATTATTTAGAGTGAGATTTTTAGAGAGATTTTGGAGAGAAGAATTTGTCTTCTTCAGAGCAAATTTGGAACTCCTTTGATTCTATTGATTTATTTTATGCTTATTCAAATTATGATTTGTGTTTCATTAATCATGTCTGAGTAGTTTGCTAGTTAGGTTTAGGGTTTTTCAAATGTGATTGATGAATTGTTAGGTCAAATTAAATTGTTAGGATAAAATCATTAGAGTTTTTCATCTGGATTTGTGTTTAATGTTTATTCTAGCTTCATGACCTAGAATCTGATCTTAGGTTGATTAATAGATGCGAGAGTGTTATTGATTGCCTGAACTAATGTTAGATGAGCAAAATACCTATTCGCAAAGAGATTTGGTTTAGGATTTTGTGAACAATTGAACCTCTTATCAATGCTTGTTTGAATTGATAGGATTTGCAAAAAGATTTGGAATTCTAGGGTTTAGACATAGATAATCTTCGCAGCGAGAGTTGGTTGATTTTATATTCGTGTTTCGAGTTCAAGAACAGTGTTTAATAATTCCTAACATTCTGTCTAGACCTGCAATTTAGATCACCTGAGAATTTCCCTGAACCTAGCGTTTCGTCTCCTGAATTTACTAAGTCCTTAATTGCTTTCTGTTTTTAATTGCATATTTCTTTCTTAGCTTAATTCGAATTTAGAAGTTTGCTGTGTGACTATCTCTTCCATGTGGATTCGATTCCTAAGTACTGCAACTGATCTCTTAATTTGAGAGAGTAGTTCTAGAATAAATTTGAGAGCATATCATCGTGCCTACTGCACCAACTAGATTACATGCATTAATGCAAACAAACAGGATGATCAAACAACAAGCAACAAATAATAGGTTCTTCTTCTAATGCACATCCTAGTCAATGTTCGAATATATTATGATATGAATGAATGCAGACTACAAGCTACAAGCAACTACATATCACCTATACTTCACGACACAAAAGAACTCTTGTATAAACCTAACCATACCGGTTCCCTGAAGACAAGATGAGTATGGAGAAAGTGCAGACTATGCCTCACCTTTGCCACTTAACGACCAAGACCTACCACAACTCCCCTTTGGACAGATTCACTGTCCAACTTTGACAGCACGTTTCCACATGCCAATGAGACTCGAATTGATTATCCTTCATCCAAGAGGTAGAACTATGTGTCCTTAAGGTCTTTCAGCTCGATCCAAATTGATCTGCCTCTCCAAAAAGACCAGCTCGCCAGACTGGTCCGACCTGTGCGCTGTGAAGAACAGTCCCAGTAAACCTATCATAACTTCCAAACCACAAGATAGAACACAGAAATATTTTACGGGAAACTAGATCTTCGGGTTATGGATATCCTTATCTAAAACCAGCTCGATCTGATCACTGTAGAACCTAAAGAGCGACTTCTCCTCTAATTGGGCGCATATGCGCTCTACACAGAATCAGGCTTGGGAAAACACCCATAACTTTCAGATCACAACTCGGAATAGCAAATTGCTTTCGGTTTTGGCTAGACTAGAGAGTTAGGGATGTTCCCATCAAGTTTCAGATCCTTAGAGCACCTCCAATGGAGGTTCTTAGCATAAGGTTATTAGAGAAAAAGGTAAAAAAATAAATCAAAACTAAATAAAATGTTAAGAACTGGTTCTTAAAAGAGAGTTTTTAGAATTGTTAAGAACCCCATACGTGCCAGTTTGTGACTGGTCGGTTCATTTTAACAAAAAAAAAAAAAATTAAAATTTCACAAAATTTTAAAACTTCACAAAACTTCATAAAAGTTAAAATTTCACAAAATTTCAAAAAAAACTAAAACTTCACAAAACTTCACAAAATTTATGAAATGCAATAATTTTTAAGTTTTATAAAATATAAAATGTTTAATCATTTAAAAAAAATAAATTCTACTTAAAATATTATAATTTTCAAAATAATATTTTTTATTTTTAAGAACCTCAAATAGGATTCTACCATTGGAGCCATACAATTTTAATTACTCTTAAAGAAGTTCTTAACTTTAATATTTTCAAAATTTATAATTAAAATAATGTTAAGAATCCATAAAAGGTTCTTACCATTGGAGATGGTCTTATGATCTAATTAGCCCATTCGTCTCTCTTTTCTAACAGAACGGGTCTGATCTGCCTTCCCTTTTCTTCAATGTCGCTCCGTAGGCTTCCTATTTAGGGTGGAGGGTGGTGGCTGGCGGCTGGCTTTGGCATATTTCACATATAATATATTTAGCTTGGAATTGTGTATTTTGGTCTACTTTCTAAATGTACTTCTTACCCAATATTTACATATTATTTCTTAACTTAGAATTGTTTTAATTCATTTTATAAAGTTTATTTTATTTAAAAAAGTTTAATTTCATTCTAAAGTTATGCAATATATTTGATTTTTTAATCAAAAATTTCCCATAATTAATATGTTTAAGTTGTATCCTGAACTAAAAAGCTTCCCTCCTTTTTTTCCCTAAACCCTAAATCCTAAACCCTAAACATCATTTTTTTAAGATTTGTCTAATTAAACAAAGAGAGTGTAAAACCGTTTTAGAGAGATGAAGTTATGAGCAACTATAAGATTTTTTGAACAATGACAAGCAACTGATCACTTAAACCTTTAATAATTGGTTGCTATTACGATATTCGGAAGATTTTGAGGAATACATTTATTTCATTTCTACAGTCATAACATAATTAATATATTGTGTAAAAATAGAAGAGAATTCTCGAGATACTGCCAAGTAAACTCCAATAATAATGACACATGTACAACAAAAATAAATTCTGAATAATTATTGTATTTGTTTTATTTTCTCTGCAACTTACAATATACTTCACCGTAATACTATTAACTTGCTCGCAATACAATTTAATCCTCACAAACTCCTCTTAATTATTCTTTACTTTACATCTTCCGCTATGGCCTCTTCCACTCACGCCTATTGTAATTTACGTTTCTCAATACCTCATCCTTTGCTTCGGATAATTTGATCGTGCTTCTTGGAGTCTCCACTTTCCATCATCATCCTTCATAAGAATCATATACCCTCGCTCTAGAAATTCACCAAGACATCGACATCAATCTTCATCTCATATAAATTGTTATAAAGCGTTGGATTAATGTTTCTTCTGAACAGAAGATAAAAAGCTCGCTGAGCACGAGGCATTTGGTGCAGTGATCGAGGCGGTGATGGATAAATATACGGAGGAAGCCACCATCAATTGGTTATCTCAATGCAGCTCCTAAAACTTGTGTCGAAGGTGTGTATATATGATATAACCCATTCTATCAATTTCTCAAATGTTTATAGCTTATGTACTGTCAATTGCTAATTTTGCTTGATTTTAACTATTTGTGAGATTGATACAAACTACTTATAATACTTTATTTTTAAAAATGGAATAGCTTTGATTGGTCTTATGTTTTTCCCTATAGTTTCGTGTTTTTTGGTTGATAATGATCTATCGTAGTATGATACGTTCATTTACATTAGTGAACTGTAACACATTGCTCGAACTTGTCTCGAGCTATATCCGGTAGTGTTCTCAAATTATTTGATTTCTTGATTGAAGATGGTCATGTGGATGAACAAGCTTGGCCAGAGGAGCAAAGGTACAGTTTCCTATTGGGTTTAGGAAAGAAAACCCATATAATAAGTGGGATTAGAAAGCTGATTTTAAGTCTTATAAAAATTCATCCAACTTAAACAAACAAAAAAAAATATGAAAGAGGTAAAGTAAGAAACCACAAGAGATATTGTTGTAAATTAGGTCTAATTTCAAAAAAAAAAAGAGAAATTTAGAGAGAATGCAAATTTAGGCAAACACACGTTTTAAGATTTCTTTATTAATGTCAGAATGAATAATTAAAAACTATACTGCTGATTTAATTTGTTTCTTCAGTTATTTTTCTCCATGCAAACACTACACTACAAGTATATGAATGAATTTTTTAGTCACTATAAAAATTCTACCTCTAACACAATTTTATTTATTTATAATTTCAAATTGTTTTCTCAGCATTTATATTGCCAAAATGTTTTTTCGATCTTTAGTTTTTGCTTATTTTAAGATTTTCTATAAACATCTTATATTAACAACAACTTCATGAATTATATATTTTTGTAACTGTTCATGAATATATGTTACTACCATATTCTCTCCGTCAACGCCCTAACTAAAGCATGAAATATTTTTCAAGAGTTTAACATGATTGATATTAAAGAAACAATTAAAATCCGACCAAGTACATGAAAATCAATGAACTAATATTGAAAAAGCAGTTGATTAAGTAATAAAAAGGAAGATCAAAGGATAATTTAGCTGATCGATAACCATTTCTACTTCACACGAACTTTCTGTCTAGAATCTGAGCGCTCTTTGACTTCTTTCTAAAAGTTATTTGCTCAAGGCTCCATTCAGAAGAATTTGGTGAATTGAAAGCATGTTTCTTGATGTGCTGGTGATCTAGTCGAATTTGTTGATCCTCCTAGAACATAATTTTCTCTTGCCGCTTCTTTTTTTAACCTGTTTTATTAAACGAGCTTCATAAATTTCAATGACAAGAAGGGGATAGTTTTTCACGATCTCCTTGTATTCGTCACTTTTAGTAACTTTTTCCATATTTTCTGTCACCTGCAAGAGTGCAGCATCTAACAAATTTTGTGCATTGTACTTGTGGGCAAATACATAGGCCGTGAGAGATTTCTCTGGACTCAGTTTTTTAACCAGATATTTCTCACAGTGATTCTTGAGATGTATCACTGTGTATTTCTCTGACATGATCAAAAGAGCACATGCCATTTGCTCATCAAGACATGCTTCAGCCGTATAGAGATAATTGATGAAAGTGCGAAGAGTATCATAAGATACGTCACTGATCTTGATTGTGCTGCTATGAATTGTTTTCGTCTCACTCTCAAGCATTGCTTTGAAGACTGTCGAACGATTAACCTGGCCACAATATTCAAATTATCAGCATTTGGAAAAGAGATTAAATATTATGGAAAAATAGTGACTCCACTAAACGGTGTTTTTCAAAACATGAAGAGCTCTCAAATGTGACAGACTATTTGACAATTAAAAAAAAATCACCCAGGCCATAATTCCAGTGTTGCATAATGTTTTGGTGCAAAAACTGAAATTTAATTGGTTCTAACATAAGAGCATAAACTCATCAACAATCTATATAGAAAAGCTGGAAAAAAAAAGAAAGAAAACAATGCTCTTCTAAAAACATAGTTCTTGCATTAGGACAAGCGTAGTAGAACATAATAACATATGGTTGCAACTTCTATTTCATCATAAAATTCAATGGTTAGCTAAGTTAAATGGATTCATATTTGAATAAATACATAACGATAGACATAGATTTGTGAGTCAATTCTGGAAACTTCAAATAATTATAATTTTTGCATACAAATTGAATTCTAAGTGGAGGACAAACAACTCACCATAGAAATTAATTTTAACATGAGATAATAGAGAACGAACCAAAACAACTTTATGAGCGCGAATAGGAGGTGAGGGAGCACTATCCTTTGAGAAGCAATGAAAACAACGTCTGTGAACTTTCCATGATCGAGAGAGCGAAGGAAATCAACTCTTGAGGGCGTCGACCTGCTGCTTGAGTTTTTCCCTTCTCTCACGGGCCCCATCATAGCACTCCTTACAGGTGCCAACATCGTGAGGTATGAACACTTGCTGACAAGAGATGCAATGCACCTCAGTGTCAACACCGGAATCATTGTCAGAATTGTTTTGGTGTCTGATCATCTTGCACACAAAAGAAAGTTTGGTTAACTCAACAACTTAAAAATCAGTACTGCACGCTCCCCTTTTTTATTAAAGAATGTGAATATTAATATTAGGTAATTTGTTGACCCAAAGAAATATATATGTTAGATTTTTTTTTTTTTTCCAAACAGTACGAAGATCTGATACCATATGAGTCAAGTGCATGAATTTGTCACAAAATAAGATCTTTACTTATTTTTCCCTTTTAGAAAAGTCATCATCCATTTTAGGCTACATAATTATAGGTGGATCCTATAGACTAGCTAATGACAGATCATTTGTATCATTAGCTAGGAATTTTACATCATATTTCACATATAATATATTTAGCTTGGAATTGTGTATTTTGGTCTACTTTCTAAATGTACTTCATACCCTATATTTACATATAATTTCTTAACTTAGAATTGTTTAATTCATTTCATAAAGTTTATTTTATTAAAAAAGTTTATTTCATCATAAAGTTATGCAATATATTGGAGTTTTTAATAAAAAATTCTCCGTAATAAATATGTTTAAGTTGTATCCTGAACTAAAAAGCTTCCCTCCTTTTTTCATTTTTTAAAGATTTGTGTAATTAACCAAAGAGAGAGTGTAAAACCGTTTTAGAGAGATGAAGTTATGAGGAACTATTAGGTTTCTTGAACAATGAAAAACAACTGATCACTTAAACCTTTAATAATTGGTTGCTATTACGATATTCGGAAGATTTGAAGAATACATTTATTTTATTTCTACAGTCATAACATAATTAATCTACGGTGTAAAAGTAGAAGAGAACTCTCGAGACACTGCCAAGTGAACTCCAATAATCATGACACCTGTATAATAAAAATAAATTCTGAATAATTATTGTATTTGTTTTATTTTCTCTGCAACTTAAAATATACTTCACCGTAATACTATTAACTTGCTCGCAATATAATTTAATCCTCACAAACTCCTCTTTATTATTCTTTACTTTTCATCTTCCGCTATATCCTCTTCCACTCACGCCTATTGTAATTTACGCTTCTCAATACATCATCCTTTGCTTCAGATAATTTGATCGTGCTTCATGGAGTCTCCACTTTCCATCATCATCCTTCATAGGAATCATATACCCTCGCTTTAGAAACTCACCAAGACATCGACATCAATCTTCATCTCATATAAATTGTTATAAAGCGTTGGATTAATGTTTCTACTGAACAGAAGATAAAAAAGCGCGTTAAGCACGAGGCATTTGGTGCAGTGATCGAGGCGGTGATGGATAAATATACGGAGGAAGCCACCAGCAATTGGTTATTTCAATGCAGCTCCTAAAACTTGTGTCGAAGGTGTGTATATATGATATAACCCATTCTATCAATTTCTCAAATGTTTATAGCTTATGTACTGTTAATTGCTAATTTTTCTTGATTTTAACTATTTGTGAGATTGATACAAACTACTTATAATACTTTATTTTTAAAAAGGGAATAGCTTTGATTGGTCTTATGTTTTTCCCTATAGTTTCGTGTTTTTTTGGTTGATAATGATCTATCGTAGTATGATAAGTTCATTTACATTAGTGAACTGTAACACATTGCTCGAACTTGTCCCGAGCTATATCCGGTAGTGTTCTCAAATTATTTGATTTCTTGATTGAAGATGGTCATGTGGATGAACAAGCTTGAGCAGAGGAGCAAAGATACAGTTTCCTATTGGGTTTAGGAAAAAAAACCCATATAATAAGTGGGATTAGAAAGCTGATTTTAAGTCTTATAAAAATTCATCCAACTTAAAACACAAAAAATAATATGAAAGAGGTAAAGTAAGAAACCACAAGAGATATTGTTGTAAATTAGGTCTAAGTTCAAACAAAAAAAAAACGAGAAATTTCGAAAGAATGCAAATTTAGGCAAACACACGTTTTAAGATTTCTTTATTAATGTCTGAATGAATAATTAAAAACTCTACTGCTGATTTAATTTGTTTCTTCAGTTATTTCTCTCCATGCAAACACTACACTACAAGTTTATGAATGAATTTTTAGTCACTAAAAAAATTCTACCTCTGACACAATTTTATTTATTTATAATTTCAAATTGTTTTCTCAGCATTTATATGGCCAAAAAAATAAATTTCATCTTTAGTTTTTGTTTATTTTAAGATTTTCTATAAACATCTTAGATTAACAATAACTCACTACAAGAAAATATGCTTTTTACGAGGGAAGAATTCGTGGCAAATTCGTCATAAATCGACAATCGCAACGAATTTGCCACGAAAGTTCAATCGTCGGTAATCGATCGTCGCGAAAGCAAATTCGTTGCAAATTCGTCGTTAATTTAGGGAGACAGGAGTTTTCGTCGTAAAATCGTCGTTAATAGTGTCGTCATAGAATCGTCGTTAATTCGCAAGGTATAGGATTCGTCGTAAATTCGTGGCAAATTGAGGGGAAACAAATCGAAGTAAATTCGTAGCAAAATAAAATTCGTCGTAAAATCGTAGCAAAAATGTTTCGTCGTTAATTCGTGGCAAACTGTTAATCGTCGTTAATTCGTGGCAAACTGTTAATCGTCGTTAATTCGTGGCAAAATGTTAATCGTCGTTAATTCGTGGCAAACTGTTAATCGTCGTTAAGTCGTAGCAACCTGATAATCGTCGTTAATTCGTGGCAAACTGTTAATCGTCGTTAATTCGTGGTAAAATTGTTGCAACAGAGTTCGTCCTTAAATCGTGGTAAAATTGTTTTCGTAGTAAATACCTAGTAAAAGTTTAAATTTTAAATAAATAAAAAATATTTTAAAAAAAGAAAATTTTAAAATTAAAATTCAAAATAAAATAAAAAACTAATATTTTTGGTTTTTTTTTTTTTTAAAAGCTACTTTACGATATAATCGAAATCCGGGATAATCCGAGCTTCTTCAGTAGCTTGAGCCGCAACACGGCGTGATTCACGTTGTTCCTCGGTCAAGTCTTCCTCTGTCGAATGGCTGGGCCCGGCATGTGTTGTTGCCTCTCGTCGTCTCCGCTTCTCTTGCAGGAGTGCGGCGATCTGGGGATCTCCCATTGCCATTATCTCGAAGATAGCGTCGTACTCCGAAAGCTCAGCCTTGACTTGTTCTTGATATTCGATTTGATTTTGTTGGAGAGTCGCTATCTTGGCACGTAGGACGACCGGATCATCTTCGGGAGACCGCTGAGGGGCTTAAGACGAAGCAGATGGGACATGATGAATAGATCCTATCCCTACGACTTTCCCCTTTCTCTTAGGGGCAACCAAGATTTTTAAAAAATAAACAAATTATGATTTGATAAAAAAAATATAATAATAATAGATATATTATTATACATACCTCCTCGTAGATCCGATCGATGTCGGGAGTGGTCAATCCCCCGGATTGCAAACGAACGCCTGCAAAAAGGCGTTGACCGGTTGTATGAGGCAATGCTGCGGGTAAACCGTCCGGACCAACGGTATTACGAGAAGATGAGCACTTTGCAGAAATGATGACCGAGTGGGGGTCCCGCCAGTAGCGCACCAATCCGTCCCAAACCGACTGCTCGATGTATATCGGTTTTGCGTCGTCGCCTATGACCTCCCATTTTCTTTTCCAGTCCGAAACGGTGCCTCCGAGACGTCCCATCACTTTCATCTTGAACGCTTCCCGCACTGTCAGGGTATCAACTGGATCCCAAGTGTATTTTTGCTACAACAATTAAAAAATCAAAAACAAATTAAAATTTATTTAATATCAATTTTAATAATTTATAATTAAAAAAAAATTTATTACCGCAAATATTTTGAACCAAGTTTCGAAGATTTCCGGAGAGAGTTGAGAGAAATTTGCGTGAGGCTCGGTGAAAAATGACTTGATGATATCGCTAACGGACCGTGCGACACTGTTTTCGATCCCGAACCTAAAAAAAACAAATTAAATCACAAATTGAAATCATAAAAATGAAATATGAAATTAAATATTAAATTAAAAAAACGTACCATTTTCCGGTTACATGACGCGGGTCTAATCCCGTAACATTCGTTCTTCCCGGCTGTGCAATCAAATCATCAACCGTCAAATGGGCATATGGATGAGGAACAACAGGTTGTCGGAAGTGTGGCGGTGGTGCAGTAGTCTGGGTCTGGGTCTGCGGAACTTTCGACTCAATAGCGGAAGTACTGTATGGGTGAGATGAAGCTGGAATCGGAACCGTCCCAGACGAAGTTCCACCACCATTATCAGGTCTAAACTGATAATAATGGTTACGACGAGAAGGCCTCATCTGCACAATAATTAATAAATATAATTAATAACTAAAATTAAAAAATTTCTAAATTAAAATAAAATATTTCATTCCTAACGAATTTTATTATTCCGATATCCTAACATTACTGGGGTTTAATGGGGTTCGTACGTATGATATTTCAAGGAAGAAAAATTTTACGATGCGGGCGGTTCTTATGTGGACAATAAGCGACTTTCCCGCATACGGGATGCTATCAGGGTGGACTACGCATGGGCGGTTGTCTTGTCCTTATTGTCTCAATCGAACAGAAGCATTTCAATTGAAGTACGGTAGAAAAACAAGTTGGTTTGATTGTCACCGCCGATTTCTACCCTTGTCGCATACATACCGAAGAAACAAGCGGTTATTTAGAAAGAACAAAGTTGTCCGTCTTCCTCCTCCTGTATGTGTATCTGGGGCAGATTTAGAAGCGCAAATTGATCATTACGGTGCACAGCAAACAGTCTTCCGAGGTGGAAATTGGCACAGTACAGGGAATATGCCAGATGGATATGGGGAGCATCACAATTGGCATAAGAAAAGTATTTTCTGGGAGCTTCCGTATTGGAAAGATCATCTGCTTAGGCACAATCTCGAAGTCATGCACATTGAGAAAAACTTTTTTGATAACATCATGCATACAGTGCTAAACGTAAAGGGGAGAACCAAAGACAGCGTAAAATCAAGACAGGACTTGCCTGACCTTTGTTCGAGGAATGAGTTGCATCTTTCAAGCAACGGGAAAGCACCAGTTCCAATATTTCGATTGGGTGCCGCAGAAAGGTCATCATTGTTCAATTGG
>JAHZTW010000007.1:9662129-9718036 GCA_020283515.1 Alliaria petiolata | reverse complement strand
TATACTTAAAACTATATGAGTATCAACATTATGTTTGATTTGAACAACATAAGAGGTTTTAAACAGATACAGAGTTTTAAAAAAAATTACATTTTACGACGAATTTGAGAGGATTCCTCGCAAATTCGTCGTAAATCCCCAAGTTTACGATGAATTTGCGAGGAATCCTCCCAAATTCGTCGTAAACTCATACCCTAAACCCCAAACTTGCATACTCTAGTTCAATCTATTTGGTTATATAAATGTATAACTAAACTTGTTGTTTTTGCTAAAAACTGTATATTACATGCTTAATTTTTTTTTGTTTTTTATAAATTCGAATGATAACGTATACTAAGAGTGATACTTCTTCTTAAAGAGATACAAAGTTTGATAACGTATACTAAGAGTGATACTTCTTCTTAAAGAGATACATAGTTTGAAAGATTTTAAGGAGATGTAGTGTTTAAGAGAAAATTACATTTACGACGAATTTGGGAGGATTCCTCGCAAATTCGTTGTAAATGATGTTGTCGTAAAGTCCTCGTAAATTTGGGACGAATTACCGACGATTCGTCGTTAATTCCTCGTAAAGTGAGGCGTCGTAAATGCCTCGTAACTTTGGGACGAATTAATGAGGACTCAGCATATTCATCGCTAATTCCTCGTAACTTTGCGAGGAATTAGCGACGAATATAAATCTTATATATAGCTGCCGAGTTTCTTCCTTCCCCTCGCTTCTCTCAACTCTCTCAAATCTCTCTAGATCTCTCTCTCTCTAGATCTCTCTACTCGGATCTCTCTCCAATTTTATCAAATATTAGAAGGTAAGGATCTAAATTTTTTTTTTTTTTTGGATATATTTAGTTTTGAATAATGTTAGGATATCGGAATATTAGAGACAGTCTGCATGAAGGTCATCACGTCGGGAGGTGGTGGCGGGGCGTTGTTGACACGCGATGTGTTCCGTGGGAGGTTCTGGTCTCCAGCCCTGGTAGTAGTATCTTCTGGTGGTGGTGTCCCGACCATCTTTGAACTTTTAGGCTTTTTCAAAGACTTGTCTCTCTTTTCCGTGGGAGATGGTGGCGGGGCGTTGCTGAACATGAATATTAAATCAAATTTTTTGAAACTGCAGTGAGTTATAATTTGTTCAATCCAGCTTAATCTATATAATTTGCCCACTGAATACAAGAAGAATGCCATTGTATCTTTATAAAAAGAACCAGCTGGATTTAACTAATTAGAGCTCTAACAAAGAAAACAATGCACAATTGACGAATATATAATTGATTTTCTTCTTCGTAGAGATAGTTTAGAAATAGTTTCAGCAACAACTAAACGAAAATAACAAAAATCACATGAACTCTATAATCTGTTTTATATCAGACATATCGGCCATTATCCCACTGATTTAATGAAGATGAATACTATATCTCTAAACACTACAAGAGAGAAGCTTAAATCTGACGGTCGTTTCCAACGGATTTCCGACGAAAACAGTTCGTCGGAAATATTGTCGTGGTTAGAAATCCATCAGAAATTTCCGACAGATAATAGTCGTCGGTAATCCGTAAGAAGTTTCCGACAGATTAGCGATGGAAATAAACCGATGGAAATAGACCGATGGATTTCCGACGGATTTGTTTTCGACAAATTTCCGACGGAAATGTTTCCGAGGGATTTCCGACGGAACTATTTCCGACGGATTTTAATTTCGGAAATAAAAATAAGTATAGAAAAAATAATTTAAAAAAAAAAATAAAATTAACCATAAAAGTTATGAAAATAAAAATAAATGATGAAAATTGTTTTAAAATAAAATTTAAAAAAGTGTTGTAAACAATTTAAACAAACACACTGCTTATGAAACAAATGTGAAACAAAAAAAGAAATTGTTGTAAACAATTTAAACAAACACACTATTTATAAAATTAAAAATTTTAATTTAATTTAAAAACTATCATTAAAGTGTTTTTAAAAACTATCATTATTTAAAAATCTAAGAAAAAAACATATTTGTAAGAAACCTAATCTAAACAAGAAAATTTTTTTTAATTAATACACAAAATTGATTTAAAAACTCAAATCTAAAATCCCTAATCATTAACACTATGAAATTAGATTCACAACTAAAGATTCTAATTTCTAACCTTCTAACATCACCTAACATATAACAATCTCATTTCAATCATAATTTCTAACCACTTAACACTGTCTACAATAAAAAAATCTAAGAAAAACTTTGAAATTAAAAAAAACCTTCAAAATTAAAGGATAAAAGAAGACTTACGAGTTATACATGCTATGGAGTTGAAGAAGACAAGATTCCGGCGGTTCTAGGTTGGCGGAGGTCGAGATTCTGGCGATTTTTTGGAGAGAAGCGGCGGAGATTCACGGAAGAGAGAAGAGAAGAAGAAGAAATGGGGAAAAGAAAAAGGGTTTTCGGTTTCTAAATAATAATTTCATTTACGCGGTCAAAGTACGCGCCTTCTCGAGAAACACGAAATCCGTGTCCGATGGATTTCCGACAGATTAAAAATACCATTATTTGTTGCATGTGTTTCTATTGGTTAGTCAACATTCACACAGATCGTGAAATTTTCGACGGATTTCCTACGGATCGAACATTCCGACGGATCGAACATTCCGACAGATTTCCGACGGATTTAGGGTATATTTGAGGTATAGGGTTTCAACCTTTCAAATTTTGTTCATCAACCAATACTAAACATGTTACATTCACAAAATAACTTGATTCTTATAACAATATGATTTTCTAATTGTTTTAATATTTTCACAATCAAACATATAATTTTCCAAAACATTTCTATTACTATATACTAACACTTATACTAACTCCTTAACCATATTTCAAATTTTTGTCTAAATACCAATAAATGTGTATTAGATTAAATTTTGATAAGATTGCACAATTGTTATACATTAGATAAAGTTATTATATGACTTAAACAAAATTAGAGTTAAAATTTCATACTTTAAACCACATTTAATAATTTCCGACGGATATGTCTGAATACTTATAAAACGCATTGTAAATGTGTAAAATTATTTTTAGATACATATCCGTCGGAAAACCGTCCGAAATTCCGACGGATTTCCGATGGCATCTATTAAAATGTGGTTTAGGGTATGAAAGATTAAATATAAAAGAATTAATGAAATTAATTTCCGACAGATTTCCGACGGTATGTTCCTTTGTCACAATATGGTCTTAATTCCGTCGGAAATAACCAACGGATATTTTCCATCGAAAATCCGTCAGAAATTTCTTCCCAATTTCCGACGGATATGATTCCGTCGGAAATTTTCGACGGATTTCCGACGGTCTTTTCTTTTGTCACAATATGGTCGTAATTCCGTCGAAAATTTCCGATGGAAAAGTATCCGTCCGAACTTCCGTCGGAAATTGCCATGTTTTCTTGTAGTGAAAATTTGTAGTACAACTCAATAATTAACCGAAAGCTTTAAATAACAGATTCTACAATCGATTAATATCTTGAAAATTCAATTTTCGTACCTGTTTGGTTCGTTAGTTAATTAAAGGAGTTTGGAGCTGATCGTGTCAGTGTTTGGGCTTTAAAAAAGCCTCAAATCTTCTGAATATCGTAATAGCAACCAATTATTAAAGGTTTAAGTGATCAGTTGCTTGTCATTGTTCAAGAAACCTTATAGTTCCTCATAACTTCATCTCTCTAAAACGGTTTTACACTCTCTCAAAAAAAAAGAGGGAAGCTTTTTAGTTCAGGATACAACTTAAACATTCATTATGGGGAATTTTGATTAAAAACTCCAATACATTGCATAACTTTAGGATGAAATTAAACTTTTTTTAATAAAATAAAATTTATGAAATGAATCAAAACAATTCTAAGTTAAGAAATTATATGTAAATATTCGGTATGAAGTATATTTAGAAAGTAGACCAAAATACACAATTCCAAGCTAAATATATTATATGTGAAATATGATGTAAAATTCCTAGCTAATGATACAAATGATCTGTCATTAGCTAGTCTATTGGATCCACCTATAGTTATCTAACCTAAAATGAACGATGACTTGTCTAAAAGAGAAGAACAAGTAATGATTATATTTTGTGACAAGTTCATGCACTTGACTCATATGGTATCAGATCTTCGTACTGTTTGGAAAAAAAAAAAAAATCTAACATATATATTTCTTTGGGTCAACAAATTACCTAATATTAATATTCACATTCTTTAATAAAAAAGGGGAGCGTGCAGTACTGATTTTTAAGTTGTTGAGTTAACCAAACTTTCTTTTGTGTGCAAGATGATCAGACACCAAAACAATTCTGACAATGATTCCGGTGTTGACACTGAGGTGCATTGCATCTCTTGTCAGCAAGTGTTCATACCTCACGATGTTGGCACCTGTAAGGAGTGCTATGATGGGGCCCGTGAGAGAAGGGAAAAACTCAAGCAGCAGGTCGACGCCCTCAAGAGTTGATTTCCTTCGCTCTCTCGATCATGGAAAGTTCACAGACGTTGTTTTCATTGCTTCTCAAAGGATAGTGCTCCCTCACCTCCTATTCGCGCTCATAAAGTTGTTTTGGTTCGTTCTCTATTATCTCATGTTAAAATTAGTTTCTATGATGAATTATTATAACTTTGATTGTCCTCTACTTAGAATTCAATTTGTATGCAAAAATGATAATTATTTGAAGTTTCCAGAATTTACTCACAAATCTACCTCTATCGTTATCTATTTAAATTTCAAATATGAATCCATTCAACTTAGCTAACCATTGAATTTTATGATGAAATAGAAGTTGCAACCATATGTTATTATGTTCTACTACGCTTGTCCTAATGCAAGAACTATGTTTTAAGAAGAGCGTTGTTTTTTTTTTTCAAACTTTTCTATATATATGCTTGATGAGTTTATGATCTTATGTTAGAAACAATTAAATTTCCGTTTTTGCACCAACACATTATGCAACACTGGAATTATGGCATGGGTGCTTGTTTTTTTATTGTCAAATAGTCTGTCATATTTGAGAGTTCTTCCTGTTTTGCAAAACACCGTTTAGTGGAGTCACTATTCTTCCATAATATTTAATCTCTTTTCCAAATGCTGATAATTTGAATATTATGGCCAGGTTAATCGTTCGACAGTCTTCATAGCAATGCTTGCGAGTGAGACGAAAACATTTCATAGCAGCACAATCAAGATCAGTGACGTATCTTATGATACTCTTCGCAGTTTCATCAATTATCTCTATACGTCTGAAGCATGAATTTAGATGAACAGAAGCATTTCATGCTGCACCTAAACGAGATGCAGGCTCAACAGATCGCCTACCGCGACGAGCTGGATAGTTTTCGGCAACCAGGAGCCCATAACGTTATCGACACTCCGGAACCGCAGCAACCCGCTTTCCAAACTAGATCGGAACTAAACAGAACGTTGTTCGGGGATACCCCGACTGATCGACTCCCGGGACAGCAATGAGACGTAGCAGCGTCGAATGCCAGGATCAGGCCGATCCATCCTCCGGTCATCACAACTCCGGTTTCAGCGCCGAATCCCTTAGCACCCAGTGCGGATGCCAGAGCGATGGAACTCATGCAAGAGCAGATCAGCGCGATAGGATCTCAAGTTCACCGAGCCATATCGTCAGCACCCGAGCTCCACAAGATGTTGCAACTCACACAATAGACACCCTTCGCTCCCAACATTACGAGCATCCCGCTTAGAGACCATGTGAAGCTCAAGAATCTGACTTCCTACGACAGGAAGAGCGATCCCAACAAGCATCTCACGGAGTTCAACATAGCCATGGCTCGAGCACGTTTCAACGACGAGGAACGCGACGCGAGTTGCTGCCAATACTTCGTCGAAAGTCTGAGTGGAAGCGCCCTCACCTGGTTCTCCCGACTCAAGCCGCACTCCATCACGACCTACGATCAGTTGTCGCAGGCGTTTCTCAAACACTACTCCTTCTACATCGAGCAAGCGACCTCCACTCTAGACCTTTGGGCCTGTGTCCAAGGCAAAAACAAAACCCTCCGGGATTTCATAACTCGCTTCCGAGACATTGTATCACGGACCAACGCGTCCGACGATAGCGCGATCTCCGCACTGATGCAAAACCTTTGAAAAAACCAGCTGTTTCGCGAAAGATTGAAGACCGGGAGACCGAGAACGCTGGAGGACGTGCTTCATAGAGCTACAAGGTTCATGAGTCTGGAGGAAGAAACTCTCGCAGAACAACGCGAAGAGGCCGCCAAAGACAAACGGAAGACAGCTCGAGATAAATCCGAAGACTACCATGAGGCGAGACAGCATTATGATCGGGAAGATAAATCTCGTATATCGAACGTATCCGCAGTATCCCGATCACCTCGGTGGAACACATGGGATCAACGAGCTGACCGACCTGACGAAACTCCTTCGAACCTGGATTCCTTCTGCAGATGGGATGGCAGATCGGGCCATACCGAGGAAGAATGCAGAACCTTGACAGGAAGATTAATACGAAAATGGAAGAAAGGCGAAATCAACCTCGATGATCGCCCACCACATCCTGGAGGAAATCAAAACCGACCTGAGAACGGTAACAAACAAATCATCAAAAGGGATACCAGGCCCGAACCGCGTCAAGGCGGAGATGAGCACGCCCCAAAAAGAGCGCGCGACAACACTGCGCCAACTTCGCCAGATTCGCCCCGACGAGTAATCAACATGATCATGGGCGGACTCCTTACTTGCATTGAATCGATAAATTCGATTAAAAGGCACGACCGCCGAGCTGTGAACATCAAGAACGAAACCCCGCTTTACGATGATGATATACTGATCACATTCACTGAAGATGACGCCAAAGATATAGACCGTCCTCATAACGATCCTCTCGTTATCTCACTGAGAATGGGTCAGGACGAGGTCTCCAAGATCCTCATCGATACAGGCAGCTCGGTCGACGTAATCTTTAAAACGACACTCCAGAAGATGGGTATAAAGGAGAGCGAGATCAAGATCGCACCTAGACCGCTCACAGGATTCACGGGAGACTCGATCTCTACGATCGGAACTATCTAACTACCCATCCTAGTTGGAGGGGTGATGAAGATCGTCGATTTCGATGTCATTGACAGGCCGGCTATCTACAACGCCATACTTGGCACCCCGTGGATAAACTCGATGCGAGCCATCCCGTCCTCGTATCACCAGTGCCTTAAATTCCCGGCCAAGAGAGGAGTTTACACACTCCGAGATGACCAACGCGAGTCCCGCCATTGCTACATCGACAAGCAACGTGTTCGCAATACTTTCACTATTGGCAGGCAGAACGATTTCGATCCTCGAGTCGTCCATCACGAGAAACCAAAGAGCGAGTTGGTAGTACAGGTCAACATAGACGAAACCAACCCAGATCGATGCGTTGGAATCGGTACCGAGCTGCTCCCAAGACTGAGGGACGAGTTCATCGCCTTTTTATGCCAAAACGAGGCAACCTTCGCCTGGTCTATGGAAGACATGAAAGGAATTAGTCCGAGCATAACTAGCCACGAACTCAACGTCGACGTCACTTTCAAACCGATCAAGCAAAAAAGACGAAAACTCGGACCAGAGCGAGCCCAGGTGGTTCACGACGAAGTGGACAAATTATTGAAGGCAGGATCTATAGCCGAGGTGCAATACCCGGAATGGCTAGCCAACCCCGTCGTAGTCAAAAAGAAGAACGGGAAGTGGAGAGTGTGCGTGGATTTCTCCGACCTCAATAAGGCATGCCCGAAGGATAGCTTCCCTCTTCCTCGAATTGATCAACTCGTTGAAGCCACCGCCGGAAACCAACTCCTGTCCTTCATGGATGCGTTCTCAGGATACAACCAGATCTTCATGCATCCCGACGACCGAGAGAAAACGGCCTTTATCACCGACCGCGGAACATACTGCTACAAGGTGATGCCTTTCGGCCTGAAAAACGCGGGCGCGACTTACCAACGCCTCGTTAACAAAATGTTTGCCAACCAGCTCGAAAATACCATGGAAGTATACATCGATGATATGTTGGTCAAGTCAGCAAGGACCGAAGATCACATTACACACTTAAAAGAGTGTTTCGTCATTCTTAACAAATTCGACATGAAACTCAACCCGACCAAATGCACGTTCGCGGTCACGTCTGGAGAATTCCTCGGTTACCTCGTGACACAACGCGGAATTGAAGCCAATCCAAAAAAGATCTCGGCGATTCTCAACCTTCCTTCTCCGACGAATACAAGAGAAGTCCAGAAACTCACCGGACGGATCGCCGCTCTAAATCGTTTTATTTCTCGGTCAACGGACAAATGTCTCCCGTTCTATCAGCTGCTTCGGGGAAACAAGCGTTTCGAATGAGACGAGAAGTGCGAAGAAGCTTTCCAACAGCTCAAGGCCTACCTGTCAACACCCCCGATCTTAGCAAAACCAGAGGACGGCGAAACTTTGTACCTTTACATAGCCATTTTCAGCTCGGCGATCAGTGGGGTCCTCGTTCGAGAAGACCGAGGAGAACAGAAACCAATTTTCTACACCAGCAAATCTCTGGACGGGGCCGAAACTAGGTACCCGACCTTGGAAAAATTGGCCCTGACACTAGTCGTCGCCTCGCGAAAGCTCCGACCTTACTTCCAATCGCACACAATAGCCGTCCTCACGAGTCAGCCACTCAGGACCATACTTCACAGTCCCTCCCAATCCGGAAGAACGACCAAGTGGGCAATCGAGCTGTTTGAGTACGACATCGAGTATCGCACCCGAACTTGCGCGAAGGCACAAGTCCTTGCTGATTTTCTCATTGAGTTACCACCCGAGCTAACCAGTGCGGAAGCACCATTGGAGTGCTGGACCTTGCACGTTGACGGAGCCTCTTCACGCCTCGGATCGGGAGTCGGGGTACAACTCGAATCCCCTACTGGTGAGATTCTGGAACAGTCATTTCGCCTCGAGTTCCCAGCATCGAACAATGAAGCTGAGTACGAAGCGCTACTCGCCGGTCTGCGTTTAGCCCGGGGAATGCAAATTGAACACATTCGCGCCTTCTGCGATTCACAGCTCGTCGCGAATCAATTCAACAGTGAATACGACGACAAAGATGATCGGATGGACGCCTACCTCAAACTCGTCCAATTATCCGCAGAGGAGTGTAAGACATTCGAGCTCACCAAAATACCTCGGAAGGAGAATACAGCTGCTGACGCTTTGGCCGCCCTCTCCACCAGCACCGATCCCGATCTTCGATGTACCATCCCTGTAGCAACCATACCCCACTCCAGCATAATACAGCCCGGAGAGATCTGCACTCTGACCTATCAAGAGGACGAGTATGACGACCCGATGTAGCTCCTCAACGAACCAAGGACCGACGGCGTAGATTGGCGCATCGAGCTTATGCTATACTTAGCAGATGGAAAAGTACCAAAGGATAGATGGGCAGCACGTCGCCTTAAAGTCCGCGGTGCAAAGTACTCGATGATACGCGACCAACTCTGTCGATGGACCTCAATGGGCGTCTTGCTCAAATGCATCAATGGCGATGAAATCTCCCGCGTAATCAAAGAGACACACGACGCAATGGTTCCTGCCGAAGTCACTGCAACTGGTCAAACTCCGTTTTCCTTATCTCACGGCTGCGAAGCAATGGTTCCTGCCGAAGTCAATGTTTCCAGCATTCGCCGAAATCTGATGACCGAGAACCCCGAGGTGAACGACGCCGTACTCACCGAGAACCTCGACATTGCAGAGGAACTGCACGACTTGGCACTCCTTCGAATGAAGAACTACCAGAACCAAGCTTCGCAGTATTACAACAAGAAGGTCCGCAATAGACATTTCGACAAAGGAGACCTCGTCCTTCGAAAAGTGTATGAAAACACGAAAGAATGGGGAGCAGGCAAGCTCGAAGCTAATTGGGAAGGCCCCTACATCATCACCAAGGTCGTGAAACCCGGCGTCTACCGCATTGAAACAACCACGGGCGAAGAAGTCCCACGGGCATGGAATTCAATGAGCCTTAAACGCTTCTACTCTTAAGCCCGACCTACCAGCTCGGCATCCTTCAGAGCGGCACTTCCGCCAAAAAAAAAAAAAAAAAAAAAAAGAGCTCGTCATCCGAGCAGTTCTCTCTATTGTAATATGAACTACGAATTGTTTGGGTACGTAGGCAGCCCTATTTGGGTCCAACTATAACTTAATAATTTTTTAAAATTTTACCATCATTTACGCTTCCGAGCTATCCACATATCAACTTCCTGGCCAGTCGTAAGATATGCCTACAACTAAGTTTGATCAACTTAGTTCGGCACCACCAAAAGCCAAGATTCGTCTTGCATGCGTTCCTCATGGATGCCGTGGTGAAATAATCCACACATAAGCCGAGCCTGTTCTCGCACCCTTCTAAGTCATGCAAAGCACATAAGCCGGGCCCTGCTCGCACCTTTGCATTCGAACTTAGAATTTTCTTAGTCATATCGATAATAAACGCCGACCTGATCGCATATCGGTATTCGTACTTAGGAAAAAGTCGTATGATCCATATAAGCCGACCTGTTTCGCATGATCATATTAGTACTTACCTTTTAAAGCCGAGATCCGTCTCGCAAATTTCTAAGTCATGTAAACATTGAATAAGCCGAGCCGAACTAAATCACTCACACGTTTACATTAGCACTTACGAAAATCTGAGCCATACAAACAGTTTAAAGCCGATATCGCATCGCATGTTTGTATTTGAACTCCAGTTACTCACGTATCTAAAATAGACTCAGATCCGAAGTACGATTAAAAATTCAAAGCATTTAATAGAAGCCTAAACCGGCAAACTCATTCAAAAGCCCTCTCGGGCAAACATTCAAACCTAAACCCAGCACGGTTTATCAAGAGTTTAAAAATAGAAATAAAAACAGAAACAAGAAAAACAATTTTAACTAAGGGTGGTCAATCCCCGAGAACATCGATCAGCTCATCGCCGTCTTCCAGCTCGGCCCCTTCCTTTCCTGTCCCGGCTAGAACGAGCTCTCGACCAGAATCTTCTCCCTCTTCCGCTCGATCGTCTCCCTTTGGAAGTTCTCCCTCTGGCTCAAGTCTCACCGACGAGTCAGCAGGGATAACCAGAGTTGGATCGACTGATGTTTGAAGATCGAGCTGCTCATCGTCCGTCCCTGCGGCTACATTCTCGACCGGAGTGGTCACTCGGAGCGGTGGCGGAGCATCGGGTTGAACGACCGCTGTCGCAGTGGCCGCGCTACCGACCTGCGGCTCGGGCGACTTAAGCTGAGAAGCTACTTTAGAGGTCACCATGGGTGCGTTCGATCCGAACTCATTGATTCCCGTAGGACGAGCGGACGGGTCATCGCGAGGATAGCGCAGCGCTGATATACTCATATATTTCGCATATTTAGCTTGCATTTAGAATAGGTTTTTCATGCTTACATCATTCATAATGGACTAGTTTGCATCATTTGTACCATTTTAAGTCCTAGAACACTTTGCATTAGCATTTGCATGGTTTCTTGCATATTTGCATCCTTTTCAGGCTGTTTAGAGTACTTGGAACTGTGATGGGTGCTGAGCATTAACAAGAAGATGAAAGAAGAGCATAAAAGTTGGCAGAAATCAAAAAGAAAACTTGGACAAAAGAAAAGGAGCAAAGATCGACCGCACGATCGACCAAGGCCAGTCGATTCAGCCAAGATCGAGAGGTAGATCGAGCAGAACTACTCGATCTAGGAATAGATCGACCGCATGATCGACCAAACTGAGCCGATCCAAAGAAGATCGACTGACCGATCGACTGAACCACCCGAACCAAACACTGATCGAGTCAAAGATCGACCAACTGACTCGATCCAGAAGTAGATCGACTGACCGATCGACTGAACCACTCGAACCATCTGAAGTTGACCCAGAAAAGTTTTTATGCTTTAGTGAAAGTGGTAGACATACTTTCTGTCTCTTGTCCCTTGTCTCTTGCCCCTTGTCTCTTGCCCCTTAACCCCTCTTTTTAGGCCAAGAGCCATATTTAAAACTCTATATAAAGAGTATGTGTGTGCTTGTAATAAATCATTCAGTTTTCAATCATCTCTTCTTAGTCTAAATAAGTCAAGAAAAATTCTTATTCTCTCTTTAAAGTCTTCTTAGAGTTCTTGTAAGTTTCTCTAGTTTTTGAGTGTTTTTAAGAATTCTTAGTTTATTTTATATAAGTTACTTCTAGTTTTTATAAAATCTCTTTTTAATTTTTATTCTAATGTCAAGTCTTTCTTCTTAAATCTCGAAAAACTCTTTGTGAAAATTCTTTGTCTCTTTATTTTTCATAGTATTTTCTAGTATCAAGTCTCTCTTTTAAGTTTCATCGATTATGTTCATCAGCTCTAAACTTGTGTTTAAGAGAGGGTTGAACATGTCTTGTGAGTAATACACTAAGGTTTGGGGTTGGGATGATTAAGGGGGTTGAAAATTAGATTTTGGGTATTTTCTTGTTCTTCATCTATTTCTCTTCTTGGATTTGGATGGCTTAAAGCCTAGAGACTCTTGAGAAAGATCTCTTTGATTCAAGGGATTTCCTTATCTCAAAAAGACTTAGGAAATCCCCTAAAACCAAATCCAAGATACTAATCTTTCCCTTCCCATACACCATGGATGTGAGGGGGGTTAGTAAGGCCAATATTTAAGATCTTTGCTTTATGCTTTTCATCCTTTCTTTCCACCAAACATCATGGGTTAGGAGGAAAGGATGAAGAAGGGATTTATACCACACACCATGGATAAATCTAGACCCAAGCTTCTTAAGGCCTAAGGATAGCACATTTAGAAATGTGTAGATTTACTTTTTATAAACCAAGATCGAACCTTTATCTTCCCTAAGCATGAACCTCATTCTTGAATCTGTTATTTTTCATATAAGTAGTTTTAAAAGCTTTCTCTTTTAGATTTAAAGTTTGCTCTTTTCATTTTGCTAAAAATAGCCTTATTTATCTGCTTTTAGTTTTCGAATTTTATAAATCAGTAGTTTTGCATTTAAAATTCCTAGAAGTAGTTTACAAGTTAGTTAACATCCCAGTAGGGATTTTAAAATAGTTTTCGTAATTATTTAGTAGTTGCAAGTAGTTTATTTTGATTTTCTCCTCCATTTTACCCGAAAATGAATTAGCTTTACTTTGCTCTTGCATTCCTAGTATCTTTCACACCTAGGCTGGATTGACACCTCACATACTACAATGACATGTGTGTTTGAGGATTGAGTTAAGGCTTAAAAACTTCTACATCAAGCGCCAGTAGAGGAGCATCGAACTCTCCCTCTACAAAGAAGATTTCATCACAGGCATTCGCTTTGGCTTCCCACTTGGCGACGTCCTCTTCAATCTAATCAGTGGCCGCCTTGGGAAGGTCCAACCCCAACCTATTCGCGAGCTCCGCAATAGAGCGAGCTCCACCCACCACAAGATCAAGCTCATATTTGGAGACAATATAGCCTTTTCAGCTGTCTTTCACCTCGAGGTGGTTTGAGTGGAATCTCACGGTTGGATCTCAAGATACGAAGGAAGCAAGAAGGTCCGTTAAGCATATCCTCAGAAGAAGGCTGGCCGCGCTAGGAGTATTCAGATGACCAACGGCTGGCCCACGCCTGGTCGCTCGCACGGCCAGGACATTTCGGCCCATTCCGAGCCCGTTTGCACTTATTTGATTTTCCCGATGTTAAAACGCAAAGCCCACTTATGAAGACATGAAGGCCTATATAAAGGACCCATACGGCTTCACAAAACGTGTGACTTTTCAAAAATGTTTTTGGGAGACACTTTTCACGCCGCCGGAGAGAGAGAGAGAGAGAGAGAGATCGACGTCTCCCGGAGTTGAAGACCTCGAGAGAGATTTCCTCTGCAGCCGCCACCTTTCTTCCCTTCTCTTTTCATCTATTGTTCTTAGTTCTTTTCTTTTCAATACTTTAAGAATATCTTTCCAACTCGATTTCTTTTGTAGAAGTTTTCTAACTCTGTTTCTTAATCAATATAATTCGCACCTTTTCATATCTCGAAAGATGTCTCTCGTTCCCATGAACGAGTAATCATCAAGTTGGGTTTAAAGGGTTTTTCAAAGGGGTTTAATCATGGATCAATTTTGCTAGGTTGATAGAGATAAAGTATCTATTAGGTATCTTTGTTTATGTCTTGCTCTTATTGCATGTTTGCTTTTCTGATCAATTAGCAACTGATTCCAGGATGATTAGATACACGAACGTGTGGTCTATTGTCTGGATCTAGAGATTAACGAGCGGGCCGCATCGTAGGATGCTTAGGCATATCGACGGACCGTACCGCGAGTGTTTACAAATAGGTGAATGTTATGTTTGCGCGTTTGACTTGCAACGTGTGATGATAACACATATCCGCGGAGCAAAGAGAATGTAGGTGGTTAGATCCGTGAGTGCGGGGTAATCATAGTCGACCGTTTCACCTTAAGAACCTAGCCAACTAAGTTGTTTAAAAGAAACCTAATCTATTGCTTGTTAGATCTGATCCATGAACCCCGGAGAATATCTCTGAACCCAACGCCTTTTACCTATTGATTTACAACCATTTAATTCCCTTTCGCTGCTTGAAAACGACATTGTAAACCGTGACACACAAAACCCCAACCTTTTATTTTGGTTTAAAGAAGTTAGAAACTCTAGGACTTTCGCGAAACAACATTCTCACTGGATTCAATCCCTTAATATACTACTATGATTGCTGTGCACTTGCAGCTATCTTAGGGGTAAAACTTGAAGTAACAAAACCCCACGCATCAAGTTTTTGGTGCCGTCGCCGGGGATTATTTACTTTTTTGCGAATTTTCAGTTCCTAATTCCTCTTTTAAACCGCGTTGAATTTCAAGCTTTTCCGTTCATTGCTCACGATTCTCTTGTGTCTACTTCTCATGTTTCAGGTGTATGACCACTAAAAGAAGAGCTTCTAACTTTTTGCCCCGCTCAGGCACGAAAAAGAAATCTGAAGGTTAAGAAGATAGATAAGCATGGCCGAAAACGAGGCCGCTCTTGAAGTTCAATGAAACCGCGATGAAGTTTTTTGCAACGATGGTCGAGCACCTCCCGTTTTTCAAGACGGAGAGTCACAACTTGACAACAATGAAAACCCGATTAACAAAATTCCCGAGGCTGACTCGGATGGAGAAGAACTCGATCCTGCCTTGCAACAAAGAGGACGATATCTGATCATCGGAAATGATGCGAACCAAGCAAATCCTATCGTTCCACCAGAGAACCTAGACGCCAATCTACCTGCCCTTCCCGCCAACCAACCGGGACGAGTACTGAACTGTACTATAGCCGATCACGACAATCCTGATCCGCATTTCCAGAATCGAGCTGCGATTCAAGTGAACGCCCCTCATGAGGACAAGCTAGAGATCAAACCGCAAATCATCTCTTTGGTAAAAAAAACCCAGTTTCACGGGCTATCAAACGAGCATCCGATGAACCACATCAAACTTTTTGAAGAGATTTGCAGCACTACAAAGACTAGCCGAATCCCTCCCGACTATCTAAAGTGTAAGCTATTTCCATTCTCTTTGAGCGGCAAGGCTCGTAGATGGTTGAAGACTTTACCACCAGGATCGATAACTAACTGGGTGGAATGCAAATCCGCTTTCCTCAATCACTTAAACACGAAGTCACGATCCAATCTGCTGAGAAACAAGATCCAAGGCTTTCAACAAGAACCGGCCGAGACATTCTTTGAGGCATGGGAGCGATTCAAAGACTACGAACGCGTTTGCCCTTACCATGGTTTCCCTGGAGCCAGCTTGCTAAACACATTCTACCGTGGACTGCAAGCTAGGTTCCAACTCTCACTCGACACGTCCAGCAATGGAGATTTCACCATAAAGACAGAGCGACAAGGACATGCACTCATCGAGAACCTCGCTGTAAGTAACATCAACAATTGTCCGGATTATGATAGAAATCCGCGAACCGGAGACTCCGATTCCAAGCAGATGGCCGAGCTGAAGAACAAGATGAACCAACTACTCAAAGGGCAGCAACGCATCATCAATGTGTGTGAAGCCACAGGAGAAAGAGAAGAACCTAACCCAGGAGATGAAGGAGATGAATCATACTCGCGAGAAGAAAAAGTTAACTTTATTGGAGGCCAGAACTCTTACCCGAACCCGGAAGTTCAACAACAGATTCAACAACAACTTCAGGAACAACAACAACCTCTCTTATCGAAACCCGAATTTGGAGAACCCGCGAGACCAAGTTTATCCATCTCAAGGAAGACCTTTCCAAGTTCCAAAACGTGAACTACTGAACTAACGGAGGCTATCAACCAAAACCACCTTACAACTCTCAGCCTGCGCCCTACAACAATCAACAAGGAGCGCCACAAGCCACATCAAATGCGCCATACCCGTCACGTGAGGACAAGCTCGAAGGACTAATGCAACAGCTATTGTTGTCTCAACAGAAATGGGTCAAAGATCTCAACTTCAAGGTCGATTGCATGTACAACGATTTGAATGGCAAGTTCGAATCCCTATCTTCCCACGTGAAGAAAATGGACACGCAAGTTTCCCAAACTGCTGAAACCATTAAGAGACAAGCATGACTCTTTCCCGGAAAAGTAGAGGACAACCCAAAAAGATTCTGTAACGATGTAAAAAACTAACGACCTACTTCTCCTCACCTATGCAGTTAGTGTTCGGAGATTCGTTCAGGAAGAAGACAAATGGCATCGTATACAACATCCAACTTCTTGTCAAAAACAAGATAGTACCTGTAGACTTCCATGTACTCGATATGGGAGAAGACAAAGATAAGCCTTTAATACTTGGAAGACCCTTCTTGGACACGGTAGGAGCAAAGATCGACCACGCAAGCAACTTCGTAGTTTTCTTGCATATAAGTCAAAAGAGATTCTATCCGAAGGAGCTAAACATTTCACCGTCAGAAAGAGGGAGCCAAGCGAGTAGAAAGGAGAAAAAGGGGATGATACCGAGAGTGGACCAGCACCACTCAAGACCTTTCTCGAGAATCAAAATTTTAATCCGTCCCGAGCTAGGAGAGCTAAGTGAAGAAGAAATAGCCGACACAGCCGAGAAGACCAAGCAGATGATCCTGGAAGCAAAAAATCTCAGGAATGGGAACGGAGGCACGTTGCTAATACAAAAACAAGGTGAAGCTTTAGGAGAGACAACTCCAGGAGCCACTTCCTCAATCGCCTAAGCCTCAAACAAAGTCGAGGTAAACGACTTAAACAAAAATGCTTGGTGGGAGGCAACCCATCCGGTACGTGTTTTTATTTTTATTTTTTTATTTCTAACAGCTAGTTTTTGCAAGTTTTATGTATTTAGGCATATAAAGAAAAACCAAAAAATAGAAAAAACCAAGAAAAACCCAAAAATATAAAGAGGAACCTCGGAAGGAGGCTGGCCGTACGAGCACCACCTCGTGCAGCGGCAAAACATGGCGTGACCGCGCGACGAGCCATGACCGCACGGAGAGACGAAGCCTGGCTGCGGCCACGGCGGGCCATGGCGCGGCCAGCGGTCGTCTGAACGACTAACCTGGAAAATTCATTGTTTCCTCCCGAACCAAACTTCCCGCGTTATGGTACAATCCCGCACCGCTAAATCATTGCCGTTAACGAAAGTTAACGAATTTTATTGATTCGTGACCACCACGCAACGTAAGTTTCCTCGTTTCAAATTTTTTGAAAACTTAAGGTTCTTTGGTGATAAAAACACCTTTTCAAAACAAAAAGAGAATTTTTAGAATCAAACTCCTTTTTTTTTCTCTTCCAAGAGGCTTGGAGATTTTTGAGAGATTTTAGGTTTTCAATTTTGAACCGTTTTCAAAAATTCGTTGGTCTAAACTCATCTAATTTCAAAGAAGATTCAACTTTTAATGGTCATTCATTCTCATCTACAAGGTATGGTCTCTAATTTTAAAATTCCCTGGAGAACTCAATTTTGAGGTCTCTCTTGTTTGACTAGATCAATGTCTAGGATGCTTAAATAGTGATAAAAACCTTGAATTGATGAATTAGGTTGCTTAGATTTCGATTTTTGCAGCCCAATTTTCGCAAAGTTGAAATCTTTTGAAAGTTGAAATTAGAACTTGCTCTAAAGAACGAATTTTTGGAGGTATTTATAGACAAATTGACTTAGTTTGGACTTAACTCATGCTAAGTATGACTTGAAAACCAAATTTTGATGAAAGTAGGTTGATAAAATTCATTTATTGGAAACTTTTTGTTTTGGAAAACTAAATATCCGAAAATAGAGTTTGAGCACCAAGTTGATCTTGAAATTTATGCATTCACTCGATTTCTATTAGTCTTGGAAACTCTTGATATATGTCTTGTATATCATTGCACTATAGATTCCTTATGACACATCAAATTCACATGTTTGGTCGAGTTTTTTTTTTTTTTTTTGCAAGGTACAATGAGCTATGACCGAAATTTCGAGGTACGTTCGAAGAATAGAGAGCAACTAAGCTCTTCGAGACGTTCTTCGCGGCAGCAAGAACCAGAGACAGCGCTAGGAGCCCCAAGTCTTGACACCAATATAGGAGGAACAACAAAGAAGGTTCTGAGATTCACGGATAGCGCGCACACGTCGCGATGATTCACCTCCACCTCGGGAGCCAATTAGAGAGGTGAGCCCTTCTCCTCCTAATCGCAAGGTCTGATACTTTGGAGCACCAATGGACCCAACCATCGATTACTTGAAGGAGATGAAGAAGATGGAGATGAGAACAACACTCAAGATCGATTACTCCGCTTTAAACGCCTTGGGCATCACTGAAGATGTACATGGTATTTGGACGAGCTAAGGCTCATGACCTTCATGGAGATTGATCGACCTACCTACAAGGAGCTAGCGCAAGAGTTCTTATCTTCAGTTCAGTTATCCTACCAGAGAGGAAAGAAGTCACATCCGAAAGACGGTATTCTCTATTTCACCGTTGGCTCTAGAGATTATGAGCTGAGTATCCCTCGGCTTTGCGAGATATTTGGTTTTGACTTGAGGAGCGAGACAAGCACTGAAGAAGAATGGAGTGCTGATCTTTGGGGACTTATGGGCCGGCATTTTTGACAAGGGAAGGCATTCGTCCGCTTTTCTTTCACATCTAGTCGTGCGTTTTGTGCACCGCCTCATAGCACACCGACTTTTCTTGCGCAGCAACCAGTCATGCATCCTCATTCCAGAGCTCGTCTTACTTCAGTCGACTTTTAGAGACGAGCACTTTCACCATGCCTTGGATACGTCCTAGAAGAGAGACTCGTGCGAGTAAAGCATGATGTTACCGCACCTAGATGCGAAACTACCTTCACGACTTACTGAGGCATCATTACAGCGATCATGGAGACTGATGGAGTAAACACTAGCATTGAGGCACCAGTAGATGAGACTTGGTTTGATTTGTTCCAATTTCAGACGGATAGGAACCTGACAGGCGCAACCATGGATCAAGACAGGTTTGGATACCGATACCGCCTCCTACAGTCTCGCGCCTTTCAGAGGGTTCACCACAGTGGATCCCGGGACACGAGGAGTTCCGTACAGAGTTCTCACACCTCCCACTTACTATTGGAGAGTACATAGCCGCTAAGGCTAGAAGAGAAACGATCCGTCATAGGACCCACCACACATCATCTTCCTCCACGCGCAGTACCTCACGATCTGCTACACCGTCCACCTCGACTGATCCCACGATCACTGCCCTTCTGGAGCAGCTGGCCGCCAGAACGAGATGCTTGAGATGATGGCGCGAGAGCTTCGAGAGAGAGGATACATAGATGGAGACCTTTAGACCCTGAGTTCACATGCCTACAAAACTTCGCGTCTCGGCCAAAACTCTTCCTACTTACGAGCGTGGTTCCATCTAATTCACCCCCTATCTTTTACTTATGCTTTATTTTTCATATTTTTAGTCATTCCCGGCCTTTCACTGCTATTTCACACTGGGGACAGTGTGATTTAAGTCTGGGGGGATGTCTGTACTAATGACTTTGCTTTGTTTTGGTTTTATTTGAGTCATTTTAATGATTTTTATTTACCCTAAGAACTAAGAATGATGTATCTCGATATATATGATATGGTTTTAGGGACTATGACGCGAAACCAAGGATGATAATCGACCAGTGTGCTTCTACGCTATTTCTAGTAACAGATCTTTCAAGCTTTAGTACTAGGCTAGGAGGTAGCTAGAAAGCCGGCAATGCGAAATCTTGGAGAATGTCGATCTATAGAGATTTCAGAGGAAGGAATATACTAGCTCTATTTTAATTGGACTTTAACCTGACATCTAATTTTCTTGTCCACAGATTTAAGCATCTAACGAAAAAGCCAGAATGTTCGGGACATCTTTTCTATTTTTAAACACAATCCCTTGTTGTTCCCGAACGGCCAACACATCAACAGTTGGTACCATACCCCCCCGAAACCTTTACCATCTTTTCATACCTCATGCAACTCTCTTGTTTTCGCAATATGCAGATATGTGCAAAAACGCCAGAGAGGGAGGAATGACACGATTTCAAGTCACTCAAGATGAAGGATCGAATGGTTAAGGAACGAAAGTGTTAGCTACAAGAGTAGACAACTCATGCCTTGGAAAACTTGAAAGAATGGTATAATTTCGTGCTCCTTAAGACTCTTACACTAAGGCACTTCCCGTTTCATAAAAAAAAGTATATAGAAAAAGTAACTCGGATTGAGGACCTGAATTCCTTGGAATGATGATGGTACTTATCCGTAAAAAAGAGAGTTACGCAAAAAAAGAAAAAAAATGAAGAAAAAGAAATGGGAAGAATGCCTAAGAGTCTTAAGAGAATCGGAACATTTAAAGAGGCGGAGTCTGGACAATATGGTGAGAAGTTTTAGACGCCATCCGGTTTAAACCCGAAGCAAGAAGCCAAGTCTGGGGGTATGGCGATATCAAGGAGAACTCGCGGATGTGTACGTGCGAAGAGTGATTGGAAATCGTTGATCCCAACAGTTCCACCTTCTCCTGTTGTTTTGCATAATATCTCACACCTTCCAGAGATCTATACGGTAACCCGAAACACCCTTAACCTCACCAATAAAGGCCTTTATGCACCTAACCTCGTTGAACCTAGCTTTACATCCCTTGACAAGGATCACACCAATATTAATATTACTTAGAGAGCTAGTTGACTGGAACTTGGGATTTAGATAGTGAAAGCTTCCAAAGGACTAGCGTTGAAGGAACTATGGTCAGAATTTTCTAGACTGAGCTTGGATAGATTAGTTCGATGACTTATGGTTTAGAAGGATGGTCACTGAGTTTTCGCTAGTTCCCATATTTTCAAACCTCTTTCCGAGCTTTTATCAGCGTTTTGTTTGAGAAAAAACAAAGGTTTAAGTATAGGGGAGTTGATAACACTCATATTTTACTCCTAAAACCTATCATTTCAAGATCCTTTACAAGTGTTTTAACCCGGTTTTCAATGGTTTTATAGTGATTTCCACGTTTCCTAGTCTCAAGAGTCATTAAAGGGAAATTGGACAAAAAGCATACATTTTGGAGCAAAAAGGGAACTTCCAGGACAAGTGCTCGGAGACAGAAGTTTAACATAAAATGACGACCTTCCCAAAAACAAGATCAAGCTCATAATTTGAGACAAGATAGCTTTTTCAGCTGTCTTTCACCTCGAGGTGGTTTGAGTACAATCCCACAGTTGGATCTCAAGATACGAAGGAAGCAAGAAAGTCCATCAAGCACATCCTCAGAAGAAGGCTGGCCGTGCTAGGAGTATTCAGTAGACCAACGGCCAGCCCACGCCTGGTCGCTTGCGAAGCCAGGGCACGTCGGCCCATCCCGAGCCTGTTTGCACTTATTTGATATTTCACGAGGTTAAAACGCAAAGCCCACTTATGAAGACATGAAGGCCTCTATAAAGGACCCATATGGCTTCACAAAACGTGTGACTTTTCACAAAGGTTTTTGGGAGAATCATTTCTCGCCGCCGGAGAGAGAGAGAGAGAGAGATTGACGGCGTCCGGAGTTGAATACCTCGAAAGAGTTGCTTCTGCAGCCGCCACCTTTCTTCCCTTCTCTTTTCATCTATTGTTTTTAGTTCTTTGCTTTTCAATACTTTAAGAAGATCTTTTCAACTGGATTTCTTTTGAAGAAGTTTTGTAACTCTGTTAATCAATACAATTCGCACCTTTTCATATTACGAAGGATATCTCTCGTTCCCATGAACGAGTACTCATCTAGTTGGGTTTAAAGGGGTTTTCAAAGGGGTTTAATCATGGATCGATTTTGCTAGGTTGATAGAGATAAAGTCTCTATTAGGTATCTTCGTTTATGTATTGCTCTTATTGCATGGTTGCTTTTCTGATCAATTAACAACTGATTCCAGGACAATTAGATACACGAACGTGTGGTCTATTGTCTGGATCTAGAGATTAAAGAGCGGACCGCACCGTCGGATGCTTAGGCATATCGACGGATCGCACCGCGAGTGTTTACAATATGTGAATGTTATGTTTGCGCGTTTGACTTGCAACGTGGGATGATAACTCATATCTGCGGAGCAAAGAGAACTTAGGTGGTTAGTTCCTCGAGTGCGGGGTAATCATAGTCGACTGTTTCAGCTTAATAACATAGCCAACTAAGTTGTTTAAAAGAAACCTAATATATTGCTTGTTAGATCCAATCCATGAACCCCGGAGAATATCCCTGAACCAAACGCCTTTTACGTATTGATTTACAATCGTTTAATTCCCTTCGCTGCTTGAAAACGACACTGCAAACCGTGATCCACAGACCCCCCAACCTTTTGTTTTGGTTTAAAGAAGTTAGAAACCCTATGACTTTCGCGAAACAATAATCTATGTGGATTCGATCCCTTAATATACTATTGTGATTGCTGTGCACTTGCAGCTATCTTAGGGGTAAAACTTGAAGTAATAAAACCTCACGAATCATGATGCTTGAAGAATCAGTCATTCGGTTTAAAATAGGTAAGAGTATTCTCATATGTGCAAGTGTATGGTTAGTTACATCGAATTTTCATTTGTATATTGAATTAACAAATGACAGTATTACCTTTAATCAATCATTTGAGAAATAAAAAAAAAACAATGGCATATATCATAATATAACACATGTTTTGTGTTTAAATATGGATGTATTCCTTAATTAATAGTATTGATACTTAGTTAAAGTAGTCTTTTAAATTCTTTTTATAGAATTAGTGATGTGATATGCAAACTTTCTTAAAATAAAAACAAATGTGTGAATTGCAAATACACAATAATTAATTGTAATACTTTAGGTCTTGAATCCACATTTAGTCTTGAGTGCACAGTAGTTTTGAGAAATATTGATTTCTACCGATGTAAAAAACTTATGATTTAAAACGTTGGGATGACTGCAAATCCTTAGGGGCATGGTTTAGATTATTAAAACTAAGCAGACTAATGGCAAACACAAGTATTTTTAATGTATAATCGAAACACATCATAGTTCGATGATTTCCTTTTGATGGTGGCATAAAATTGACTTACATCTAACAACATAGGTTATATGTTGCAAATGCAACATAAGCAAAACGATACAAAGATGAATGAACAAGTTCTATATTCTCATTAAAACCCTTAGAGACAGCGCTAACGCTCAAAGAACCTTAGCCTATTAATTCTTTTTCCGCGTAACAATCAAGTGATGTGCGAAAATGTTATCCTAACATCAATTATTAGTTGATCAATCTAGCAATATGCACTATAGGCTGGAAGAAAGAGAATCTACTTCTACCTAATGTAAGCGCCACTATAAAATCATAAACCTATCTATCAAATCATGATGATTCCCCTTTAGAGACACTTAATCCCAACAAGTGACTACTCACAAATATTTATCAAACAACCTACAACAACATAGATAAACATATTATTATTGATGATTGAAATAGAATAGGGTTTAGAAAACAACTCTTTATGATGATAGCAAAATGAAATGTTCTCCCAACGCACAAAGTAGCAAAGTCTCTAGAAACTAAAAATAATGAAACCTTAGATGGTGGCTTCTCTGGAGTGGTGATGATATTTTAGTGACATTTTTTGTTTTTGTATACCTATAGGGGTCGACTAGGATGACTATGTCTGATTAATGGAAAAATCTCTCAAGAAATAGGAAGTTTTCATATCTTCTGCAACGTGAACTGATTGGTTAGAGGTGTTGATCGAGCTGTTGGAACACATGATTGATCAATTGAAATCATCTTGAGCCGGTTGGTAGGCCAGTTGACAAATTCCAGGGAATTCTGTCCGGGTTGAAACGATCGACTAACCAACCTGAGTGGGTCGGTTTTCTGGGTCGTTTCATGAAAAATTTCTTCTGCATGCTCCATTTCGTCACCAGACGTAGCAGTCTTCAGTATTTTGAGCATCACTTTTGATCCGCCGTCTCGATCGACTTCAAACCACATGAAGATAAAAGCTAACATTCATGGCTATCTTGTGTCAAAATTAGGGGATGATATTTTGGTGGAAATTCGTCCATCTAACATCAATTTTTTTATGCTTATAAGCCGTTCAATCTCCAAAATATTCAAAAAATCTTATTTATGCTGCAATTCTCGAGATTACCTGTCAAACCTTAATAAAACATTATTTTATTAAAGTTTATAAGCAGATGCATGCATTTTCTTTTGGGTCATGCATGCACCTGCTTATTAAGGTTTATAAAATCTTATTTATTTTATTAAGGTTTATAAGCAGATTACCTGCTTATAAGCAGATTACCTGCTTATAAGCAGATGCATGCATGTTCCTTTGGCCCAACAATAAAAGTAAAAAGACTGTAATGGAGAGCATGTCTTTAACCAAATGGAGAGAACATAAGAAATTTTGGCGCAACCCTTACTATTGATGTCTTAAGCAAGTGGAGAGTAGTTGTTGGTGAGCTTTATATTATCTCATCACTCTTATAAAACCATGAAGTTCATCTATTTCTCATAAAACCAGAGATCATCAAAAAGAGATCATACACTTGAATAAGGCTGATACACATCATGTGTCCACGAAGAGATCATACACTTGAATAAGGCTGATACAGATCCTGTGATCCACGAAGAGATATTGATATGACCTTGATAGACTAACTTGCTTGAAAGAGGCAACAAAGCTGTTCCGATATAGGAAAAAAAAGATTTAGAAAAAATATTGTCTTGGTTTTCGTGCCCAGGCGATTAGTGCGATTCGAGCTTCTTTCGATCTCACGCTGGAGCTCGGCCTCTTGCCGTTCTCTGAGAACTTTTTCTTCCTTTCCCCTTTTCTTGTTTCTGTCCATTATAATGTCGATTCAAGCTCTCAATGGTGCCACCTCCTCAGATCCACTGGAGCCAATTTTAGTAGAAACCCTAATTGATTCGTCAGAATCCAAATTGGGGGAAACTCAAATTGATTCCTCCGCCGCAAGTCCGTCCTCTCCGGCAATCTATTCCTCAAGCCCAGCAGGGATTCCCTCAACTGCAGCACCTTCGTATGCTGAACGGTTCAAATCATCCCTTCGGAATCTCAGAAAGATCTCTTCTCCTACTTTCCTCGAAGATGGCACTCCTGTGGTTAAGGCTCCGCCGTCGGTCCTCCTCCAAGCTGCAGATCTGTGGAAGGGCCACATCTGGCTCAGTTTCATGGCCTCATTGCTCCTCCGGCGAAGATTTACAACGACCTCAACCGAGCGTGGGGAAAGTTTGGAAATATTACTATTCGTACTCTCTCAGACACTTCCTGCCTCATTTTGATTCTCTGCATATCTACTCGAGAATGGGTCCTCCAAGTAGGGTACTGGCAAGCAGTGAATTGTGCATTCTCGGTTTATCTGTGGTCGCCGGAAGGCTCTTTAGAGATGCCGGAATTGATCTTAGCTCCGACATGGGCGGTCTTGAAGAACGTGCCTCCACAAATGTATTCCCTCGACGGTATCAGTGTCATTTCCAGTGCCATTGGTGAACCGCTCCATACAGAAAAATTGAGGTTGGATTCGTACCACTTTGGTGACACAAAGGTTAAAGTCGAAATCAGCTTGGATAGTACCCCTCCGGAATTAATAATTGTTAGAGATGCTCAAGGAAATACGGTAAGAGTGAAAGTCTCTTATCCCAGTCTACCTCCGAAGTGCTGCAATTGTGATAGGTTTGGGCATCTCCTCAATTGTTGTCCTAAACCGCTAATGAAGAAACCCATAGTTAAGCAAGCAGTAGGGGGAGTGGCGTTTGCTACTACAAAAATTTCTCTTAGCTCAGAGGAGGTAGCTAAAGTTGATTCAGTTTCAGGAGTGGAAGTTGGTGCAAAGGTTGGCCAGGAAGCTTCAGATAGGACTGAATTAGTCGGACAGAGGGTAGTGGAAGATGCTCCAGCTCGCCAGTCTACCAAAGTTATAGCCTCGAGACTTACTCCCATCGTTAGAGCAAAGAGTACTCCTCCTGTTATTCGTCGTCCGACAAAGCAGGAAAGGGCTGCTTCTTCAAAGCTCAAGAGTTTTGCCGTTGTTAAGCCAAATGTTCAGACTCATGAGAAGGTTAATGTTCAAGGCAAGGACCCCTGTCCCGGTATCAATAAGGTGGGGGCTGCGGGAAAGAAAGAGGATACAATGCATCGGGGTCTCTTGATTGACAAATGTGTTGTTGGTTTAAACCCTAAGGATAAAGGGGTGGACTTAACGGTAGTAGGTCGGTCAAAAGGGAAAAATATTGCTAAGACAGCAGCTCGTAAGAGAGCTAGAATTAGGTAACAGTTGCTTGCTGGTCAGGCTTTAACTCACACTGATGAGAGCTCAGGCTCGGATAATAACTCAGACTCAAGTTCATCTCGCCTGATTCGAGGAAGCTCCTCGAAGAAGGTCACCACCCTCCAGCAAGCTCTAATCCGTGGATTACCCTTGGTGACTTCAACCAAATAGTCTCGGCTGATGAGCATTATTCAGTTATCCCTCATCAGCTTCCTCTTGGTGGTATTTCTGATTTTCAGAATTGTCTTGTCAACAATGAATTGTCGGATCTACCTTGTAGAGGTGTGTTCTTTACTTGGTCCAATAGTAGGCCTGAATATCATATCTTAAGAAAATTAGATAGAGCAGTCGTGAACGAAGCGTGGTTGACCAAGTTTCTTGATTCAATTGTTGTATTTGACCCTTTTGGGGATTCAGATCACTCGCCGTGTATTGTAAGTACAGATTCTTCGATTCAGAGGAGTTGTAAGAGTTTCAAGTACTTCTCCTTCTTGTCTTCTCGTCCAAAATTTCATCAAGTTATCTCAGAGGTTTGGGCGAAGCAGGTTTGTGTGGGATCTAAATTGTTTACCATAGGCCAAAGAATGAGGGAAATAAAAGCTTCTTGTAAGAAACTGAATAAAGAGGGATTCGGTAATATCCAACAAAGAACCAAGGATGCGTTGTCATCTCTGGAGTCTATTCAAGCTTCTCTTCTAAGTAATCCATCTGCATCTCTGTTTCGGGAAGAACATGTGGCCAGGAAGAAATGGAATTGTTTTTCAAATGCTCAGGAAAATTTCTACAAACAAAAGTCTCGGGTGAGGTGGTATAAGGATGGAGATGCAAATACCTCTTTCTATCAAAAGTCTGTTCTAGCAAATCAGGCAAGAAACTGCATCAGATATCTGAGGGGTTCTAATGAGGAGAAAATTGAGAATGTTGATCAGATTAATGGAATGACAGTGGCGTACTTTTAGAATCTGTTAGGATTAGAAGACTCAGGAGTGATCCCTATATCGGTTGAGGAAATTAGGGAGCTTCTACCGTACCGTTGTCCTCAAGGTTTAGCCTCTCAGCTAACAGCTATTCCTTCCGACGATGACATTAAAGAAGCTCTGTTTAAAATGCCAAAGAATAAGGCGCCAGGTCCGGATGGTTTCCCAGTGGAATTCTATTGGGAGGCGTGGGATATCGTGGGAGAGGAAACTGTTCAGGCGATTAAGGAGTTCTTCACTTCAGGGTCCCTTCCTCGGAAGTTTAATTCAACTGCCATCACTCTCATTCCAAAGATCACAGGAGCGGATAAGCTAAGTCAGTTTAGGCCGGTCTCTTGCTGTACTACGGTTTACAAGGTGATTGCTCGTCTCATTAAGAAAAGGCTCAAGTTATTCATAGCTGAGGCGGTTCAGCAAAATCAAGCAGGGTTTGTCAAGGGAAGATTGCTCTGCGAAAATGTTCTTCTTGCTTCCGAGTTAGTGGCTAACTTTCATGAGCAAGGGGATGTCACAAGGAGCTGTCTTCAAATTGATTTAACTAAAGCTTATGATAGTCTGAGTTGGGATTTTCTTCTCAACATCCTTAAAGCTATAGATCTTCCAGATCAGTTTGTGAGTTGGATCCGTGAGTGCATATCTACCACCTCTTACAGTATCGCTTTCAATGGAGAATTAATTGGCTTCTTCCCGGGTAAAAAGGGTCTCAGGCAAGGGGATTCAATCTTTTCTCTATTGTTTGTGCTTGCAATGGATGTCCTCTCAAAGCAGCTTGATTTGGGGGCTGTTAATCGGTTATTTGGCATTCATCACATGTGCGATGTTCCCTTGATCACTCACTTGAGCTTCGCAGATGATGTCCTAATCTTCTTTGACGGACTCGAGCAGTCTATTCAGGGAGTTCTCTCTATCCTGGAAGATTTTAAGAGTATGTATGGGCTGGGAATCAACAAGAAAAAAAATGCATTTTTCATTGATGGTGGAGACTTTCATGGTAACCAAGAATTGTCTGTTCGGATGGGTCTTTAGCAAGGGTCCTTCTCGGTTTGGTATCTTGGAGTTCCATTGACATCTAAGAAGCTCAGGAAGGAAGACTACAAACCTCTAATAGACATAATATCAAAACGCTTCAATGCGTGGACAGTAAAACATCTCTCCTTTGCCGGCCGTCTTCAGCTCATTCGGTCAGTAATTTACTCAATGATAACTTTCTGGGCATCTGTCTTCTTGCTTCCGAATCAGTGTCTAGACGAATTGGAGCAAATGTGTAATGCTTTCTTTTGGAAGGGTGTTATTAACTCTGCTAGAGGAGCAAAGATAAGTTGGGAATCGGTTTGTACTCCTAATGAAAGTGGCGGGCTGGGTTTGAGGAGATTGTTGACTTGGAACAAGGTTCTTTGTCTCAAATTGATTTGGCTTATATTTGCGGCAGGAGGCTCATTGTGGTGTCATGGGTAAGGCGACATCTGATTGGTGTGTCAAGTTTCTGGGATTTGGATCCTCAGCGGGCAGGCAGTTGGATTTGGAGGAATTTATGTAAGCTCCGTCCAATGGCTCAACCGTTTATTACTTGCGAAATTGGCTCTGGAATAACCTGCATTTTTGGAAGGATAATTGGGCTTCCTTAGGTCCTCTCTTGGATATTACTGGTGTTAATGGTCCTCGTGTAGCTGGTCTTCCGGCTGATGCGGTTGTATCGGACGCTTTGCGTGATGGTGATTGGTGGGTGTCTAGGAGTAGAAGCAGACATCCAATTATTCAGCTACTAAAGGATTGTTTACCATTTCCGGAAGTGATTTCTGCCTCAGGTGGAGAAGATACCTACATGTGGAAAGTGGGAAATAAGCCTCCGTCGAATCAGTTTTCCACTGCGGAAACGTGGCACTTCTTAAATCCTATGTCTTTGATTTTGGACTGGCATGAAGCGATTTGGTTCAAAGGAAATATCGCGAAACATGCTTTCTTGGCTTGGGTGGCAACTTGTCATAGATTGCATACGAGGGACAGGTTATTAAGATGGGGAATGCCGGTTCCTGTGGTTTGTCTTCTCTGCAATTCTCTGGATGAGTCTAGGCAACATATCTTCTTCGACTGCATCTTCAGTGCGGAGGTTTACGACAAGGGCCCATCTCTCTCCTCCTCTATTATTTGAGGATGGAGTGAGATGGATGAAAGACCCCAGCCGTGATAAGAATGTGTCTCTAATTCTTAAGCTCGCGTTTCAAGCCTCGCTTTACACGATTTGGAAGGAAAGAAATGCCCGGTTACATTTGGCCTCAGCGAGACCGCCATCAGCTCTTATTGTTGTTATACAGAACACGATCCGCTGCTGTCTAGACCCGCTATCTAGGGCGCAACGTAATCTGAGTTCAACAATTTCTCTCCTCGCGACTTGGTTTACTTTTTTCCAGGATTAGCTTATTTTCTTTGCCTCTTGTTGTGTTTTTTTATGTTGCTAATATGCTTGTACTTTGGTTTGCAATTAATATAAAAAAAAAAAGAAAAAAAAAAAGGAACTTGCTTGAAAGAACCATCTCGTTGCCGTTCAAGAGGTTCTAACTCCTTTTAATTCAAAGGTCCTAAATCCTACCCGAGTAGATTTATGCACCTACAAAAATACATACATACAAATATGAATCTATATGCACATATATTTGTATGTTTATATAAAGAGATAGATATACATATTTGTTGAAGGTAGAGGTCTTCATAGGTCGTTGTAAGCTTCATATACTCTTTGTAACTGTGCTAAAAGTCTTTTTGAGTTTTGGTAAATGAGCTAAATCTAAAATCTGAAAGAGCACCTCAATTTCTTTGGCAGGTTTGTCGTTGATATCAATGGAGAGATAGCTGCATTTCTGGAATCATTTTAGTCTCTTGAACATGCTGAAAAAATCCACATAGAATTTTATGAATAAACGTAGAAGATAATTCTATGACTTAGAAGACCATAAACACGAAACAAGACACATAAGTCATTGGGTTCTCTGATTGTGTCTTACAACAAAATTTCATTTGCGATATGATTCATATGAAATAATCTATACAATCTGGAGAAGTCTGATCACTTGATTGTCTTCATTTTAACCATATTCATGACGTCCAAACCAGTAACTTGATGGAAAAACTTTTTTATATAATCTTAATCTAGGATTACCCCGTGCACTTTACATGGGCAATCATAGTGGCAGTAGTTCTCCGATCAAGTCCATTATTATTCACAGGCATAAAATAAATTTTATAGCTATGTTCTCTTTAATTTTATCTTCACAAATGAAATCAATGTCACCAAAGTAGTGAGGATTCACCTAAAGTCCATGGCAGAGAGGTGAGTGTTGTCTTTTACAAGGCCTAGAGCAAACCTTGCTACTGTCGATGCTGTCTGAATTCATCTCCCATAGAACCAGCACCACCATTTTGGCCTCGACACTTAGGTTCTAACCATCAAGATTTAAGCATTAGTATATCCTAAGGAATAAACGAATCATGTGAATTGCAGAACACACTGTGAATGTAACTATACAAGCAGTATGGAGATTCAATTGGGGAAAGTATACTATATACCAATATCTCATTTCAACATTAGCTCCATGAGTTCATCTTAGTCAACTCGAGATGTAGCAGGACGAGCAGTCACTGATTTGTACAGATTAAGAATATCTCCGAGACAACATTTTTTCTCAAATTTGGGTTTTCATATAACTCCCAACCATCGCCTTTCTGTTGCAATGACTCAAAGATAAAAAATACTGCCTCAATATATAGAATCAAGAAGAAGAAATTAAATAAAACATACATTATCTATCTTTTTTTTAGACAAAATATATTTTATTAATTTGAAAGAGACATTACAAAGTCATTATACAAAGCATAAGATAACCAAATTGAAACATACATTCTTTGTCTTTCAATAGATTTTAGTATTTAAAACAATGTATTTCTTCACCAAAATGTGGTCTTCTAACTTAAAGGGAAAAAGAAGGAAGAACATTCTCGTTTAAGAATTGTTCACTTTTAGACCATGTTAACCAGTTTTGCTGGTGCTACTACTTGCAACATGTTTTAAGAAATAGGCTTCATATATTTTAACAATAATACCTGGATCTTTTTTCATGAGCTCCATGTATTCTTCACTTAAAATGATTGTTTTCAAATTTTGGATGATTGTTGACAACGCAGCATCAAGCAGGTGTTTTGCGTTGTGTTGGTTGGCAAACGCATAGGCCACAAGAGACTTTTCCGGACTTAGCTTGGTTACCAAAAGTTTCTCACAGTGACTCTTGAGATGTATCACTTGGTATTTCTCTGATATGACTAGAAGTTCACATGCCATTTGCTCATCGAGACATTCTTCAGCTCTGTAGAGATAGTTGACGAAAGTTTCAAGAGCGCCAAAAGAGATGTCTTTGATCTTGATTGTGCTGCTACGAGTTTCTTCCATCTCATTTTCAAGCATTGCTTTGAAAACAGGTGAACGACTCACCTGGCATCAATATTCACAATGTCAAATGTTTATGGAAAAATGTTACATATACATGTGACAGACTATCTTACCTATAATCAAACCATAAAAGGAACTCACATGCCAAGATATGGAATTCAATTTGGTATAAAAAGAACAATAGTTCTAAGAACATAGTTACGTTTGGAAAAGCCTACTTACTAACCACAATAAAATAATATTTTAATTTTTATATCATCTTAAACTTCATGGTATATATACATGTGACAGACCATCTTACGTACAATCAAACCCTAAAAAAAAACTCACATGCCAAGATTATGAATTAGGTTCTAACAAAAGGGTTTAAAAGACAATAGTTCTAGAAACATAGTTCCGTTAGGAAAAGCCTACTAACGAAACACAATAGGATAGTATTTCAACTTTTATATCATCTTTAAACTCCATGTTAAGCAAAGCTGAAAATCCATCCATCATCTGAACTTTAAACAAATAAAGCTGCACAAATGATTTTTTTGTGAGTCAATTTCGGAAATTTCAAGTGGTTAATGAATTACTTTAGTTTTCCTATTGAATGACGAACTATAAAACTGAATAGTTGGTAGAGAAATTATGAAGTAAAATTTAAATAACTCATGATATATAGAAGCAATCAACACAAATCATCGTTATAGGCACCAACTGCACAAAAGGAATATACTTATGGATAAGATATCATCAGTCATATCAACACATATAATCATGAAAAGCACAAAAAAATGCTGTGCCCTCCTTAAAATAATACCATATGGCTGCAACTTCTATTTCATCCTAGTTAAAATTACAAAGTTGAGTGGCTGCAACTTCAAACAGATAAGTATAGACTATCAACTAGATACGCAAATAAAATATATAGTAGAAAATAATAAAATAACACATCATAGAAACTAATGGCTCATACGATTTTTGAAATGTGAAGAAATAGAGAACAAACCAGAACGGATTTATCGGCATAAATTGGAGGCGAGGGGGCGCCGTCTTCGGAGATGGCGATGAGAACAACATCTGTGAATGTCCTAGAGTTGCTGTCATGATCTAGAGAAGATGATAAACTAAGAAAATCAGCTTTGGCCTTGAGGTCATTGATCTCTTGCATAAGCTCTTCCTCAGCAACGTCGAAGCCATCGTAGCACTTCTTGCAATCGCTAACATTGTTAGGGGACGGGTAATATTTTGTACAAGAGATGCAACGCACAACCGTTTCAATATCTGAATCACTGTCGGAGTCAATAGGACAACGGCGGTGTCTCTTCATTCTTGCACACAAGGTACTTCAACAACTTAGAAAATCAGAAGCGCTCCTTATTTTTCACTACTGAATCCAAGTTTAAATATTAGATTGTTTGTTGACCCAAATAATTATATATGCTAGGGTTTTTTGTTTCCAAAATATATGAAGATATGATACCATATGCGTCAAATGCTTTGAATCTGTCACAAAATATGATCATATCTTATACTTCTTTTTTAGCCAACTCATGGTCCATATTAGGATACATAATTCAAGATGGAACCAATAAACAAGATGATAATAAATTATTTTCACCATTAGATTGGAATTGTGCATCATATTTCACATATAATGTGTTAGTTCAAAATTGTGCATTTTGGTCTAACTTTTGAATGTACTTACATATCCTATATTCGTATATAGCTGCAGTTTATTCGAATTGTTTTTCAGAAATTTTTTCTTAGCATGGTTTTGTTTTAATTTTTTCAAAATTTTATTTTATTTGAAAAAGTTTAATTTCATCCTAAAAGTATGCAGTTTATTCGAATTGTTTTTCAGAAATTTATCGTTCAAGTTGTGTCATGAACTAAGCTTCCCTCTTTTTCTATTTCTTTTTCTATTTCTTTTTCAAAATTCGTCTCGTTATAGTTGGATACCACATAAAATGTAAATTTAATGTGTTGCAAAAAAATATTCCAACTTTAAGCTTTGATTTCGTCTATTGTTTCCATTATTATATGTACAACGTAAGCTAACATACAAGGTTTTTAGTATAAATTATTCTTACAAAAAATATGATTTTTTAAATTAGCGTTGAGTGGAGAGAAAGATGGTGAGAATAATGTCTCTAGGCGTAATTTTTCATGTGGTTAAATTCATTTATACTCTGTAAAAAGTCGTTTTGCATGTGACCATTTGAACTCTTGTAATTTAGAATGAATGCTTTATTTGAAATAGATTGGTGGTAAACTCTTGCCAAAGAACCAACTTACCCTGACTCGACGACTGCCAAAAATTTTGAAAAACTAAGAAAATGTAACGAATATGTCTAAATAAGAAAACTATATTTTTCTTCAAAACCTATACACACTATTAAAATAATGTGTATAGCCATGAATTATCCACCAAAAAGATATGGAAAAATTATAAAAAAAAACTTATATAATCACGAAAAAATTAGTCACTAAGCTAAGGCGCGGAAAAAGCCCTAAAATGTTTTTCGTAACTATAGGTTCGTGGCAACTTTTTGGCTATGGCTATATGGATCTTTTAAGGCTTATTATTAGCTTTTTAATAGATTTTTCGTAGATTTTTCATGATATACATAGATGTTTCGTGGCTATACCAATAAATATTACTAGTCTATACATTTTACTTAGTTATATTTGAGATAAATTGTTAGTTTTAGATAAAATATTATGTATATAATTTTAAATTAGTAAATTTATATAAACTTTATCACATTAAAAAATGACACTTAATAACAAAAACTAAGTTAATAACTCCTAATAAGTTAAGAGACTATAAGATTAGACCATTATGAATACAAATTAAAATTTATAAAAATGATTAATCGCACGCGCACAATTTTATATATAAATATATTAAATTAAGAAATATATGTAGATAAGTGTAGATATTTATCGACCTATCTCTGATATCTATCGACCAAGAGGGTGTTCTGGTGACGGTTGAGCATAGGAGTGAAAGTGGAATTAGTGGTTCATCGGATGCTAGGATATTTCCCCTTTAGGGAGAATTCGATTCTCATAAAAAGAAAACAATCCTGAAAGAATATAAGGAAAAAAAGTTGATAAAAATAACAAAAAATACCGAAAAAAGGAAAGGGAAAAATTGACCACCTAAGTGAAAAAAGAAAGAGGAAAGAAACCACAAACATAGCTGTAAGTGAAAAAAGAAATACAAAAAAAACAGAGACAAAGTAGTATGTGTAAAGTAATATAAATATTCGGGAGAACTTGTTGTTTACATTGGTCGTTGGATACTGCTTTATATACACTTTACATGATAAACTAAAATTAAATTTTGCCCTTATTACAAACTTAATTGATCCTTACCACACTGTGATATACATGATTTTTAAATACACACAAAAACTTAAATAAAATATTCTAGATATTTTCTTAACACTCACCCTCAAGTTAAACGTGTAAATTATACATATTTAACTTATACGATAAATAGTTAAAACTAATATTTTTAAAAATCTTGATTAAAACGTCCGTCAACTGATCCGTTTAATTCCCTTTCGCTGCTTGAATACGACACTGCAAACCGTGGCATACAGACCCCCAACCTTTTATTTTGGTTTAAAGAAGTTAGAAACCCTATGACTTTCGCGAAACAACAATCTCTGTGGATTCGATCCTTTAATATACTATTGTGATTTCTGTGCACCTGCAGCTATTTTAGGGGTAAAACTTGAAGTAATAAAACCTTACGCATCATGATGCTTGAAGAATCAGTCATTCGGTTTAAAATAGGTAAGAGTATTCTCATATGTGCAAGTGTATGGTAGTTACATCGAATTTTCATTTGTATATTGAATTAACAAATGACAATATTCCCTTTAATAAATCACTTGAGAAATAAAAAAAACAATGGCATATATCATAATATAACACATGTTTTGTGTTTAAATATGGATGTATTCCTGAATTAATAGTATTGATACTTAGCTAAAGTAGTCTTTTAAATTCTTTTTAAAGAAAATAAATAAAGAAACCCGTCATCATTCCCTGAAAATTAGTGATGTGATATGCAAATTTTTTTAAAATAAAAACAAATGTGAGAATTGCAAATACCAACAATTAATTGTAATACTTTAGGTATTGAAACCACATTTAATCTTGAGTGCACAGTAGTTTTGAGAAATATTTATTTCTAACGATGTAAAAAACTTATGATTTAAAACGTTGGGATGACTGCAAATCCTTAAGGGCATGGTTTAGATTATTAAAACTAAGCAAACTAATTGCAAATACATATATTTTTTATTGTATAATCGAAACACATCATAGTTCGATGATTTCCTTTTGATGGTGGCATAAAATTGACTTACATCTAACAACATAGGTTACATGTTTCAAATGCAACATAAGCAAAACGATACAAAGATGAATGAACAAGTTCTATATTCTCATTAAAACACTTAGAGACAGCACTAATACTCAAAGAACCTTAGCCTATTACTTCTTTTTCCGCGTAACAATCAAGTGATGTGCGAGAATGTTATCCTAACATCAATTACTAGTTGATCGATCTAGCAATATGCACTATAGGCTGAAAGAAAGAGAATCTACTTCTACCTAATGTAAGCGCCACTATAAAATCATAAACCTATCTATCAAATCATGATGATTCCCCTTTAGAGACCCTTAACCCCAACAAGTGACTACTCACAAATATTTATCAAACAACCAACAACAACAACATAGATGAACATATTATTATTGATGATTGAAATAGAAAAGGGTTTAGAAAAAAACTCTTGATGATGATAGAAAAATGAAATCTTCTCCCAAAGCACAAAGTAGCAAAGTCTCTAGAAACTAAAAATAATGAAACCTTAGATGGTGGCTTCTCTAGAGTGGTGATGATATTTTAGTGACATTTTTGTTTTTGTATACCTATAGGGGTCGACTAGGATGACTATGTGTGATTAATAGAAAAATCTCTCAAAAAATAGAAAGTTTTCATATCTTCCGCAACGTGAACTGATTGGTTAGAGGTGTTGATCGAGCTGTTGGAACACATGATCGATCAATTAAAATCTTCTCGAGCCGGTTGGTCGGCCAGTTGACAAATTCCAGGGAATTCTGTCCGGGTTGAAATGATCGGCTAACCAACCTGAGTGGGTCGGCTGTTTGAGTCGTTTCATGAAAAAATTTCTACATGCTCCATTTCGTCACCAGACGTAGCAGTCTTCAATATTTTGAGCATCACTTTTGATCCGCCGTCTCGATCGACTTCAAACCACAGAAGATAAAAGCTAACATTCATGGCTATCTTGTGTCCAAATTAGGGGATGATATTCTAGTGGGAATTCGTCCATTTAACATCAATTTTTGATGCTTATAAGCCGTTCAATCTCCAAAATATTCAAAAAATCATATTTATGCTGCAATTCTCGAGATTACCTAGCAAACCTTAATAAAACATTATTTTATTATCAAATTTCAACCATTTCTTATTGAACATATATAGAATATATTATTGAAAAGTGGTAAAATACGTATTATATCAACTAGCACCACCTCACCGCCGGACTTGAGTCTACTCTTGACCTTCTAATGCATCCATAAAAGGAGGCATGAACAACAAATTACTCAGTGAGGTCGATCACGCCTGCCCACATGATCCACAATAAACATCAAGCACAAGAGTATATGATTATACTAAATCAAGAACATAGTTTAGCATCACAATACATTTTTCTATACACATATAGTTCTGCGAGTTCTCCTTGATATTGCCATTCCCCCAAACTTGATTTCTTGCTTTGTGTTTGAATTGGATGGCGTCTAAACTTCTCACAAAACCGACTAAACTTTGTCTCTTTGAATGTTTCGGCTTCCTAAGTGTCTTAGGCATTTTCTCCGTTTATTTTATATGTAACTCCCTTTTTATGGATACGTGTCATCATCATTCCAAGAAATTTAGGCCCTTTATCCGAGTTACTTTTTTTTTGGAAACGGTAAGTGCCTTAGTGTAATGAGTCTTACAGAGCACGAAAATGTTACCATTCTTTGAGTTTTCAAAGGCATAAGTTGGCTATTGTTCTTGTTGGTAATTCTGTTCCTTAACCTTTCGATCCTTCATCTTGAGTGACTAGAAATCGTGTCGTTCATCCCTCTCCGGCATTTTTGCATATATCTGCAGATTATGAAAACAAAAGAGTTGTGTGAGGTATGAAAAGATGGTAAAGGTTTCGGGTATGGTACCAACTCAAAATGAGTTGGTCGTTTAGGAGAAATGAAGAGTGGTGTAAAATGGAAAAGGTGCCCGAACGTTTTTTTTTTGATATTTTAAAATCTACCTTTTTATGTATAATATTGTTTAGAAACAAAATACCAAGAATATGATTTTTAGGGAAAACAAATGCATATTATTGACATTTTATGTATTTCTATAGTTCATAAAAATTTTGTTGGTGAGCTTTTATCGATATATGACTGACTTTTTTTTTTAACGCTGGGAATTTCATTGCAATGTAAGGGTAACAAAGTTTAGGTTTGATACCAAGAGGCATCATACATGGCATATAGCCTCCATCCCCAAAGGGATAAAAAAAGAAAATTGGAAGAGGAATCGCATACATGACTTAATGATAATCTGTATGCAGATCACTGGAAACCGCAGTACGATTTACGAATTCCTATTGGCTTCCACCGAGAGAAGCTGATGGAGCCACGAGGGTACATGCTGGGAAATGTATGATTGATATCGATGGTCACTGGTGACGCTCACCGCTATCTCCATTGCTGGCCGATTATTTTCAGAAGCAGTGTGGTTCAAACTCCAACTTTCCAAGGTATGTAGGTGAGTGAAAATTTGATGGATCAAATCATGGAAATGGGGAAATAGATGAGGTAGAAGCAAAACCTCTCTCAATTGCGCAGAAGAGGATTCAAAGATAATGTTCCTCAGGTTCATAGTACCTAACGATTCCACTGCCCACAACAAGCTCAGTAATTCCGTTTCACTCAAAGTGGTTATTGCAGAGTATGAGCGTCTACTATGGAAAATGGTATCCCCTCTGTGGTCTCGCACCAGCCATGACACCCCACAATTCCTGTTTGGCAATGTCCATGAAGCCCCAATGTTGCATTTAACCATATTATATGGAGGCTTCATCCATTGACTAGCGGAGCCTTGAAGCAATGACGTATGTGAGTTATCTGTTCTTTCACATCCATATATCCTTACCCAGTCAGCCGTATCATCCAAAGCTTTTGAGACAATCTCCATTGGGTGACATCGGACATTCTCAAAAGTAAGACTATTTCGAGCTTTCCACAAATGCCATAATATCCAAGGAAATGCCAATCGAATACCAATTGGGGCCTCTTGTTTTTTACTGTGGAGTAGGAGGTGATGAAGATTGAGAAAAACCGAGCTCGGAGAAAATCCCATCGGCGGCATTGGGAATCTCGAGAGTTCCCATGTTTGTTTTGCAATCCTGCAATCAAATAACATATGGCAAATAGTCTCCATTCCGTCACCACAGACGCTACACGTACCATTAATCGGAATACGTCGAGATTGTAGCCTCTCTTTAACCGCTAGAGCACCTGACAATGCCTTCCATATAAAATGTTTGAGTTTTGGAGGAGCTTGTATCTTCCAAAGATTGGACCACAACTTTTTCTCCACTGGAGGCATAATAGGGCCTTGTGGGTTTTGCTGAGCAAGCTGAGAGTCTAGGAACCTATACCCACTTTGTGATGTGTACTGACCATCAATGGAGAAAGCCCAAAGTAGCTTGTCTGACCTACCATGTACAGGTTTTATTTGTCTGATCCTTTCCACATGCTCAGGCGAGAATACTTGATATAAAATCATCTCATTCCACCTCCCTGTATGAGTATCAATTAGGTCCGAAACTTTTAGAGTCAGATCTATGTTACTGTCTTGTCTATACATCGGTGGCTTTGGTATGACATCAACTATCCAGTTTGCTGTCCATACGTTAGTGAGAGTTAAAAAATGATTTTATTATTGTAATAAATTACAGCAGATGCATGCATGTTCCTTTGGCCCAAAAATAAAAGTAAAAAGACTGTAATGGAGAGCATGTCTTTAACCAAATGGAGAGAACATAAGAAATTTTGGCGCAGCCCTTACTACTGATGTCTTAAGCAAGTGGAGAGTAGTTGTTGGTGAGCTTTATATTATCACATCACTCTTATAAAACCACGAAGTTCCTCCATTTCTCATAAAACCATAGATCATTAAAAAGAGATCATACACTTGAATAAGGCTGATACACATCCTGTGTCCATGAAGAGATATAGATATGACCTTGATAGACTAACTTGCTTTAAAGAACCATCTTGTTGCCGTTCAAGGGGTTCTAACTCCTTTTAATTCAAAGGTCCTAAATCCTACCCGAGTAGATTTATGCACCTACAAAAATACATGCATACAAATATAAATCTATATGCACATATATTTGTATGTTTATATAAAGAGATAGATATACATATTTGTTGAAGGTAGAGGTCTTCATAGGTCGTTGTAAGCTTCAGATACTCTTTGTAACTGTGCTAAAAATCTTTTTGAGTTTTGGTAAATGAGCTAAATCTAATGGAGAGATAGCTGTATTTCTGGAATCATTTTAGTGTCTTGAACATGCTGAAAAAATCCACATAGAAGTTTATGAATAAACGTAGAAGATAATACTATGACTTAGAAGACCATAAACACGAAACAAGACACATAAGTCATTGGGTTCTCTGATTGTGTCTTACAAAAAAATTTATACAATCCGAAGAAGTCTGATCATTTGATAGTCTTCATTTTAAACATATTCATGACGTCCAAACCAGTAACTTGATGGAAAAGCTTTTTTATATAATCTTAATCTAGCATTACCCCGTGCACTTTACATGGGCAATCATAGTGGCAATAGTTCTCAAATCAAGTCCATTATTATTCACAGGCATAAAATAAATCACATAGCTATGTTCTCTTTAATTTTATCTTCATAAATGAAATCAATGTCACCATAGTTGTGAGGATTCATCTAAAGTCCATGGCGGAGAGGTGAGTGTTGTCTTTTACAAGGCCTAGAGAAAACCTTGCTACTGTCGATGCTGTCTGAATTCATCTCCCATAGAACCAGCACCACCATTTTGGCCTCGACACTTAGATTCTAGCCATCAAGATTTATGCATTAGTATATCCTAAGGAATAAACGAATCCTGTGAATTGCAGAACACACTCTGAATGAAACTTTACAAGCAGTATGGAGATTCAATTGGGGAAAGTATACTATATACAAATGTCTCATTTCAACATTAGCTCCATGAGTTCATCTTAGTCAACTCGAGATGTAGGAGGAGGAGCAGTCACTGATTTGTACAGATCAAGAATATCTCCGAGACAACATTTTTTCTCAAATTTGGGTTTTCATATAACTCCCAACCATCGCCTTTCTGTTGCAATGACTCAAAGATAAAAAATACTGCCTCAATATATAGAATCAAGAAGAAGAAATTAAATAAAACATACATTATCTATCTTTTTTTTAGACAAAATATATTTTATTAATTTGAAAGAGACATTACAAAGTCATTATACAAAGCATAAGATAACCAAATTGAAACATACATTCTTTGTCTTTCAATAGATTTTAGTATTTAAAACAATGTATTTCTTCACCAAAATGTGGTCTTCTAACTTAAAGGGAAAAAGAAGGAAGAACATTCTCGTTTAAGAATTGTTCACTTTTAGACCATGTTAACCAGTTTTGCTGGTGCTACTACTTGCAACATGTTTTAAGAAATAGGCTTCATATATTTTAACAATAATACCTGGATCTTTTTTCATGAGCTCCATGTATTCTTCACTTAAAATGATTGTTTTCAAATTTTGGATGATTGTTGACAACGCAGCATCAAGCAGGTGTTTTGCGTTGTGTTGGTTGGCAAACGCATAGGCCACAAGAGACTTTTCCGGACTTAGCTTGGTTACCAAAAGTTTCTCACAGTGACTCTTGAGATGTATCACTTGGTATTTCTCTGATATGACTAGAAGTTCACATGCCATTTGCTCATCGAGACATTCTTCAGCTCTGTAGAGATAGTTGACGAAAGTTTCAAGAGCGCCAAAAGAGATGTCTTTGATCTTGATTGTGCTGCTACGAGTTTCTTCCATCTCATTTTCAAGCATTGCTTTGAAAACAGGTGAACGACTCACCTGGCATCAATATTCACAATGTCAAATGTTTATGGAAAAATGTTACATATACATGTGACAGACTATCTTACGTATAATCAAACCATAAAAGGAACTCACATGCCAAGATATGGAATTCAATTTGGTATAAAAAGAACAATAGTTCTAAGAACATAGTTCCGTTTGGAAAAGCCTACTAACTAACCACAATATAATAATATTATAATTTTTATATCATCTTAAATTTCATGGTATATATACATGTGACACACCATCTTACGTACAATCAAACCCTAAAAAGAACTCACATTCCAAGATTATGAATTTAGGTTCTAACAAAAGGGTATAAAAAGACAATAGTTCTAGAAACATAGTTCCGTTAGGAAAAGCCTACTAACGAAACACAATAGGATAATATTTCAACTTTTATATCATCTTTAAATTCCATGTTAAGCAAAGTTGAAAATCCATCCATCATCTGAACTTTAAACAAATAAAGCTGCACAAATGATTTTTTTGTGAGTCAATTTCAGAAATTTCAAGTGGTTAATGAATTACTTTAGTTTTTCTATTGAATGACGAACTATAAAACTGAATAGTTGGTAGAGAAATTATGAAGTAAAATTTAAATAACTCATGATATATAGAAGCAATCAACACAAATCATCGTTATAAGCACCAACTGCACAAAAGGAATATACTTATGGATAAGATATCATCAGTCATATCAACACATATATTAAAAGCACAAAAAATGCAGTGCCCTTCTTAAAACAATACCATATGGCTGCAACTTCCATTTCATCCTAGTTAAAATTACAAAGTTGAGTGGAATCATATATGAACTTCAAACAGATAAGTATGGACTATCAACTAGATACACAAATAAAATATATAGTAGAAAATAATAAAATAACACATCATAGAAACTAATGGCCCATACGATTTTTGAAATGTGAAGAAATAGAGAACAAACCAGAACGGATTTATCAGCATAAATTGGAGGCGAGTGGGCGTCGTCTTCGGAGATGGTGATAGTTAGCATATTTACACCATTTTAACATCCATTTAGTGTAGTATTTGCATTGTTTCATGCATATAATTTGTCCATATAGTCTAATTTGCATCCATTTTAGTGTTAGTAAATCCTAGCTTTAGGTCTTGCATTTTCTTGCATATCCTTGCATTTGGAGTGTTATTTCAGGTGATTTGGATCATATGGAAACTTGCTGAAGTTTGGTGGATGAGCAATGGCCAAAAAGAAATCAAAATAAAAAGAAGCAGAAATATGTACTCCAGCATCGGCCAGTTGCATCGGCCAGTTGCATCGGCCTGACTGCCCTTTGCGAGCCACCAGACTGCGTGTCTGTACTTCAGTATCGGCCAGTTGCATCGGCTTGACTGCCCGTTGCGAGACACCAGACTGCTTGACTGTACTCCAGCATCGGCCTGACTGCCCGTTGCGATACACCAGACTGCCTAAGGTGACTGAAAGATTAGGCCATACGAAGGGTTTCCATTCCGATTTAACTTCGGCGTTCTTCATGAAGGTCATAGATAATTGAGTTATCTTTCGTTTGGTTGTGGTTTCAAGTCATTCAGTGCAACGGTTCAAGAGATAAGGCCATTTTAGCATGGATCAGTCGATCACTGTTCATAAACCAACTGGTTTACTTGCATAATCAATGTAAATGTGGTTTAAACTCGGTTTTACCTAATTTCTCAACCAAAGAGCGTGATTTTCATCTATATAACTCTGTTTTGTTTTTTTACTTATTTTGAAGATAGTTTGTCATTCACCTTGTTTAATGTTACTAATCACATATCAAAACCTTCACTAGACTTGCTTAGATTAAGAAGTTTTATGAATTTCTTTTGTTACAACAAACTCTTATGGATTGATCCTCAAATATTACAATGACATGTGTAGTAGGATTGAGTAATTGATTGGTAAAATCTTGCTATCAGATGGCGATGAGAACAACATCTGTGAAGGTCCTAGAGTTGCTGTCATGATCTAGAGAAGATGATAAACTAAGAAAATCAGCTTTGGCCTTGAGGTCATTGATCTCTTGCATAAGCTCTTCCTCAGCAACGTCGAAGCCATCGTAGCACTTCTTGCAATCGCTAACATTGTTAGGGGACGGGTAATATTTTGTACAAGAGATGCAACGCACAACCGTTTCAATATCTGAATCACTGTCGGAGTCAATAGGACAACGGCGGTGTCTCTTCATTCTTGCACACAAGGTACTTCAACAACTTAGAAAATCAGAAGCGCTCCTTATTTTTCACTACTGAATCCAAGTTTAAATATTAGATTGTTTGTTGACCCAAATAATTATATATGCTAGGGTTTTTTGTTTCCAAAATATATGAAGATATGATACCATATGCGTCAAATGCTTTGAATCTGTCACAAAATATGATCATATCTTATACTTCTTTTTTAGCCAACTCATGGTCCATATTAGGATACATAATTCAAGATGGAACCAATAAACAAGATGATAATAAATTATTTTCACCATTAGATTGGAATTGTGCATCATATTTCACATATAATGTGTTAGTTCAAAATTGTGCATTTTGGTCTAACTTTTGAATGTACTTACATATCCTATATTCGTATATAGCTGCAGTTTATTCGAATTGTTTTTCAGAAATTTTTTCTTAGCATGGTTTTGTTTTAATTTTTTCAAAATTTTATTTTATTTGAAAAAGTTTAATTTCATCCTAAAAGTATGCAGTTTATTCGAATTGTTTTTCAGAAATTTATCGTTCAAGTTGTGTCATGAACTAAGCTTCCCTCTTTTTCTATTTCTTTTTCTATTTCTTTTTCAAAATTCGTCTCGTTATAGTTGGATACCACATAAAATGTAAATTTAATGTGTTGCAAAAAAATATTCCAAGTGTAAGCTTTGATTTCGTCTATTGTTTCCATTATTATATGTACAACGTAAGCTAACATACAAGGTTTTTAGTGTAAATTATTCTTACAAAAAATATGATTTTTTAAATTAGCGTTGAGTGGAGAGAAAGATGGTGAGAATAATGTCTCTAGGCGTAAATTTTCATGTGGTTAATTCAGTTATACTCTGTAAGAAGTCGTTTTGCATGTGACCATTTGAACTCTTGTAATTTAGAATGAATGCTTTACTTGAAATAGATTGGTGGTAAACTCTTGCCAAAGAACCAACCGATCCTGACTCGACGACTGCCAAAAATTTTGAAAACTAAGAAAATGTAACGAATATGTCTAAATAAGAAAACTATATTTTTCAAAACCTATACACACTATTAAAATAATGTGTACAGCCATGAATTATCCACTAAAAAGATATGGAAAAATCATAAAAAAACCTATATAGTCACAAAAAAATTAGTCACTAAGTTAAGGCACGAAAAAAACCCGTAACTATAGGTCCGTGGCAACTTTTTGGCTATGGCTATATGAATCTTTCAAGGCTTATTATTAGCTTTTTAATAGATTTTTCGTAGATTTTTTATGGTATACATAGATGTTTCGTGGCTATACCAATAAATATTACTAGTCTATAAATTTTACTTTATCACATTAAAAATTGTTAGTTTTAGATAAAATATTATGTATATAATTTTAAATTAGTAAATTTATATAAACTTTATCACATTAAAAATGACACTTAATAAACAAAAACTAAGTTAATAACTCCTAATAAGTTAAGAGACTATAAGATTAGACCATTATGAATAAAATTTAAAATTTATAAAATTATTCAAGTATAATTTTGAAGATGTTATGATTAATCGCATGCGCACAATTTTATATATAAATATAATAAATTAAGAAATATATGTAGATAAGTATAGATATTTATCGACCTATCTCTGATATCTATCGACCAAGAGGGTGTTCTGGTGACGGTTGAGCATAGGAGTGAAAGTGGAATTAGTGGTTCGTCGGATGCTAGGATATTTCCCCTTTAGGGAGAATTCGATTCTCATAAAAAGAAAATAATCCTGAAAGAATATATTGAAAAAAAAGTTGATAAAAATAACAAAAAAATACGTAAAAAGGAAAGGGAAAAATTGACCACCTAAGTGAAAAAACAAAGAGGAAAGAAACCACAAACATAGCTGTAAGTGAAAAAAGAAATACAAAAAAAGCAGAGACAAAGTAGTATGTGTAAAGTAATATAAATATTCGGGAGAACTTGTTGTTTACATTGATCGTTGGATACTGCTTTATATACACTTTACATGATAAACTAAAATTACATTTTGCCCTTATTACAAACTTAATTGATCCTTACCACACTGTGATGTACATGGTTTTTAAATACACAAAAAAACTTAAATAAAATATTCTAGATATTTTCTTAACACTCCCTGTCAAGTTAAACTTGTAAATTATACATATTCAACTTATACGATAAATAGTTAAAACTAGTATTTTAAAAAATCTTGGTTAAAACGTCCGTCAACTGATCCGGTTGTGCACACATATCTTATGATGATAAGACGATTTTAGACAGCATTTTACATACTATGAAACATATGCCAATACTCCCACCTTAAGTTGGAGGGTGAAGATTATGAACCGCAATTGAACATTAAATTCTTAAACTTAACTCAGACTTAAAGCTTGGAAACCACTCACTTTGTTTCCAGCTGAGGTAACTATAAAACTTTGTAAAAGAAAAATAATTAAAATCATGTCTCAAACAAAATCACCAACAACTGAGATCACATCCCAAGAAAAACACCAACAACTTTAAACATAATCAAAGAGAACACATCGACATCGCATGGTTCGTCTTCGTCGGATATAAGTTGTTCATCGGAGGCCTTTTAGTTGGTTGATTGAGTTGCAACGTAGAGCCACAATAGCATTTTAATTAGATTTCATTTGGAATTGGTTTTAAGTAATTATGAGATGTGTTTGAGAAGATACACTCGATTTATGGAATACATTTTTGTATGGCATGAAAGAGAAAATGGCGCAGAACACTCAAGATCCCTTGGCCCCAAAACCCCTCGAGGCAAGGCTTTTCTTCACCCAACCGAGTTTCCTTATCTCAGCCTGATGTATCGGCCAAACAACTTTGAACGCTGCTCTGTCTTCATTTATTTATACTTGTTTTTAACCTTAAAAAAACCCAAAGTAAACAACATAAAATCCAGGCACGTCCCCCTTATAGATTTTTATAGGGTTGTAGCAAGTATGTATTTCTAAAAGGTGCATAGTTGCAGGTATACTCACAGGATTTGCTCTGTTCACTTACTGTATCAATATTTTTAATTTATGATTCACGAGTTTAATCTGTAAAACTTATCTAGTGCATGCTATGCTCCCTATCATGCACAGTGAAAGATGTTGGTATACGGTCGGTTTGCACCCATGAGTTGCCGGCATGCATACACAATCAATTTAATTTACTCGTAGTTATATGAAATTAATTCTCATAGTTTCCCCAAAAAGAATCTCATAACGTATCTCTTGCCTTAAGGGATATTTCAGATATATGTTATGCGTACGAGAAAGAGTATTTGACTCTTGAAAGAAAGAGAGAGTGTAAAACCGTTTTAGAGAAATGAAGTTATGAGGAACTGTAAGGTTTCTTGAACAATGACATGCAACTGATCACTTAAATCTTTAATAATTGGTTGCTATTACGATATTCATAAGATTTGAGGAATACATTTATTTCATTTCTACAGCCATAACATAATTAATCTACTATATAAAAGTATGTAAAAGTAGAATAGAACACTCGAGGCACTGCCAAGTGAACTCATATAATCATGACACCTGTATAACAAAAATAAATTCTGAATAATTATTGTATTTGTTTTATTTTTCCTGCGGCTTACAATATACTTCACCGTAATATTATTCACTTGCTCGCAATAAAATTTAATTCTCACACTCTTCTTTATTATTATTTACTTTCATCTTCCGCTATAGCCTTCCACTCCCACCTATTGTAATTTACGCTTCTCAATACATCATCCTTTGCTTCAAATAATTTGATTGTTCATCTTGGAGTCTCCACTCTTCATCATCAGAATCATATACGCTCGCTCCAGAAACCCACCAAGATATTGACGTCAAACTTCATCTCGTATAAATTGTTATAAAGCGTTGGATTCACATTTCTACTGAACAGAAGATGAAAAAGCTCACCTAGCACGAGGCATTCGGTGCAGTGATCGAGGCGGTGATGGATATATATACGGAGGAAGCCACCAGCAATTGGTTATCTCAAAGCAGCTCCTGAAACTTGTGTCGAATGTGTGTATATATGATATAAACCATGCTCTCAATTTCTCAAATGTTTATTGCTTATGCAATGTCAATTGCTAATTTTGCATGATTTTAAATATTTGTGAGATTGATACAAACTGCTTAAAATACTTTATTTAAAAAATAAACTGAATAACTTTGATTGGTCATATGTTTTTCCTATAGTTTCGTGTTTTTTTGTTGATAATGATCTATCGTAGTATGATAAGTTCATTTATATTAGTGAACTGTAACACAATGCTCGAACTTATCCCGAGCTATATCCGGTAGTGTACTCAAATTATATGATTTCTTGATCGAAGATGGTCAGGTGGATGAACAAGCTTGGTCAGAGGAGCAAAGGTACAGTTTCTTATTGGATTTAGGAAAGAAACCCCATATAAAAAGTGGGATTAGAAAGCTGATTTTAAGTCCTATAAAAATTCATCCAACTTAAAACAAAACAAAAAAATATGAAGGAGCTAAAGTAAGAAAACACAAGAGATATTGTTGTAAATTAGGTCGAATTTCAAACAAAAAGAAAGAGAAAATTAGAGAGAATACAAATTAAGGTAAACACACGTTTTAAGATTTCTTTATTAATGTCTAAATGAATAATTAAAAACTCTATTGCTGATTTAATTTGTTTCTTCAGTAATTTCTCCCCATTCAAACATTACACTAAAAGTTAATGAATTTATTTTTTAGTCACTAAACAAATTCTACCTCGACACATTTTTATTTGTTTATAATTTCAAATTGTTTTCTAAGCATTTATATGCCCAAAAAAAAATTGATCTTTAGTTTTTGTTTATATTAAGGTTTTCTATAAACTTCTTAAATTAACAACTTCATGAATTATATATATATACATATATATATATATATATATATATATCTTATAATAGTTCATGAATATATGTTACTACCGGATTCTCTCCATCAACGCCCTAACTACAGCATGAGATATTCTTCAAGAGTTTAACATGATTGATATTAAAGAAACAATTAACATCCGACCAAGTACATGAAAATCATTGAACTAATATTCAAAAAGCAATTGATTAAGTAATAAAAAAGGAAGATCTAAATTTCGTTGATCGATAACCGTTTCTACTTCACACGAACTTTCTCTCTAGAAGTCTGAGCGCTCTTTGACTTCTTTTTAAAAGTTATTTACTCAAGGCTCCATTCAGAAGAATTTGGTGAATTGAAAGCATGTTTCTTGATGTGCTGGTGATCTAGTCGAATTTGTTGACCCACCTAGAACATAATTTACTTTTGCCCCTTCTTTTTTTAACGTGTTATATTAAATCAGCTTCATAAATTTGACTGACAAGAAAGGGATAGTCTTTCACGATCTCCTTGTATTCGTGACTTTTAGTAATTTTTCAATATTTTCTGTCATCTGCAAGAGTGCAACATCTAGCAAATTTTGTGCATTGTAGTTGTAGGCAAATATATAGGCCGTAAGAGATTTCTCTGGACTCAGTTTTTTAACCAGATATTTTCTCACAGTGATTCTTGATATGTATCACTATGTATTTCTCTGACATTACCAAAAGAGCACATGCCATTTTCTCATCAAGATATGCTTCAGCCGTATAGAGATAATTGATGAAAGCGCGAAGAGTAATACATCACTGATCTTGATTGTGCTGGTTTGGCTTCTTTCGTCTCATTCTCAAACATTGCTTTGAAGACTGTCGAGCGATTACCCTTGCCACAATATTCAAATTATTAGCATTTGCAAAGGAGATTAAATATTATGAAAAAATAGTGACTCCACTAAACGGTGTCTTGCAAGACATGCAGAGCTCTCAAATGTGACAGACTATTTGACAATTAAAAAAAATGCAGGCCATAATTCCTGTTTTGCATAATGTTTTGGTGCAAAAACTGAAATTTAATTGGTTCTATAAGAGCATAAACTCATCAAGCATATATATAGAAAAGTTTGGAAAAAAAAAAACAATGCTCTTCTTAAAACATAGTTCTTGCATTAAGACATGCGTAGTAGAACATAATAACATATGGTTGCAACTTCTATTTCATCATAAAATTTCTTGGTTAGCTAAGTTGAATGGATTCATATTTGAAATTTAAATAGATAACGATAAGCATAGATTTGTGAGTCAATTCTGGAAACTTCAAATAATTATAATTTTTGCATACAAATTGAATACTAAGTAGAGGACAATCGAAGTTATAACAACTCATCATAGAAACTAATTTTAACATGAAATAATAGAGAACGAACCAAAACAACTTTATGAGCGCAAATAGGAGGTGAGAGAGCATTATCCTTCGAGCAGGCAATGAAAACAACGTCAGTGAAGTTTCCATGATCGAGAGAGCGAAAGAAATCAATTCTGGCCTTGAGGGCGTTGACCTGCTGCTTCAGCTTTTCCCTTCTTTCACATGCTCCATCATAACACTCCTTGTAGGTGCCACCATCGTAAGGTATGAACCTCAGTGTCAACACCAGGATCATTGTCATAATTTTTTTGGTCTCTGATCATCTTGCACACAAGAGAAAGTTTAGTTAACTCAACAACTTAAAAATTAGTACTGCACGCTCCTCCGTTTTTATGAATGAATGCAAATGTTAATATTAGGTTATTTGTTGACCCAAAGAAATATATATGTTAGATATTTTTGTTTCCAAACTATACGAAGATCTGATACCATATAAGTCAAGTGCATGAATTTGTCCCAAAATATGATCATAGCTTATTCCTCCCTTTTCAACTCATCGTCCATTTTAGGTTACATAATTATAGGTGGATCCAATAGACTAGCTAATGACAGATCATTTGTACCATTAGCTTGCAATTGTTCATCATATTTCACAAATAATATATTTAGCTTGGAATTGTGTGTTTTGGTCTACTTTCTAAATGTACTTCATACCCTATATTTTTATATAATTTCTTAACATAGAATTGTTTTAATTCATTTCATAAAGTTTATTTTATTAAAAAAAGTTTAATTTCATCCTAAAGTATGCAATTTATTGAAGTTGTTAATCAAAAATTCTCCATAATGAATATGTTTAAGTTGTATCTTGAACAAAAAAAACTTCCCTCCTTTTTTTATTTTTTAAAGATTTGTCTCACTAAACAATTTCTGAATTCTTTGAAATATTTTAGTTATTTAGTGATTATGTTAGTCATGAGTTATCTTAAAAATAAATAGAATCTCTCTAGCTCAATCAAGGTTCTAAAATTGTAACCATAAGTTTTTATAATTTAAACTTTGTAGCTAAAATATTGTATATGACTATTATGGACAATAATTAGAAGATCATGACGTAACTTTTTGTGTTCTTTTCCTTCAAACTTAGTTGGATACCACATAAAATGTAAATTGAATTTGTTACAAATGATTCCAAGTGTAAGCCTTGATTTATTGTATCCATTACTACATGTACAACGTAATTCAACATATAATTTTTTTTTTTTAAATGTATTTAGTAGAAACTTTACTTGGGTACCAAATGTTTTTATTATTGAACGAGCAAAGGTTGTAGAGGTGGTTGAGAATCATGTCTAAAGGCGTAAACTGGCTTGTGATTATATTCAGTTATAACTTCTAAAAACTTAACACACTATAGAATTAAACCATTGCGAACGAGATTAAGAAAAATCAACCAAGTTATAAAAGGGAGAGGAAAGAAACAGGAGACAAAACTATGTGTGATCATGAACTTGAATGGGTAAGAGTCGACATGTTCTTCGATAGATATTCCTTTGATGAGACTGCATGCTTTAAATTTAAAGAGGCTAGCAATGCTGATTTTGGATGTCTCTTACGGAATGTGGGTAAGAATTGGTATAGTCGATAAGATTGATGTAAATTACATGGGAGTATTATCTAAGCTTGTTGTTGTCTAATATGGCTTACAAGAGTGATTGTCAAGCGTTCTAAAGTATATGTAAGTTTCTATTTTTTTTCTATTGTTTGATTTTCTTTTTGTTTTGCTTGTATACAAACAAATATCTAAATTGGGAGAATCGATATTACAAACAATTATTATACGGTTTTGTACCCTTAGAACTAGTTTTCTCGTACTTATACTTTTAATGATCTTAACAGGTTATATCATTAGAAAGGATCAAAAGAGGACTAAATGATGATCCAGCCAATTCCCCAAGTCAAGGGCATCAACAAATTCACTCAGAACCATAGAAATGGGGACTTTTTCATTCAGACAAAACATTGATAAGCCGGATTTTTCTTGTTCTTAACAATTACTCAAACCCCACTCATGTCATTGTAATATTTGAGGATCAATCCAATTGGGTATGATTGTGACAATAGAAATGCATAAAACTCCTTAATCTAAGCAAACATAAAAGTTTTGTGCTTTAACTAACAACATAAGTGATCAAACCAATCAAAGAAACCAAACAAAAGCAACTAGCACCTTAATTAAGCAACAAATGCATTAATCAAGCGATTTAAAGACTAATTAAACACTAAACAAGATTATTAAATGACTAAAACGAATCCAAAGATGGGGTTATAAACATAAGGTGTTCCAAGAACCAATCTTAGATGTCAATCAATAACAATATATGATAATCCCTAAGTTTAGAACTCAAAAGCAAGACTAATCCACCTCATGGCACTAATCCATTCATTAATCATCCTAATCAAGAACAAATTCTCATTTGTGAAAAAGAAGCTAACAAGCATTATTAAACAGTTCTAAATTGCTAATAAACACCCTAGACAATCATTCTCATGAGCTAGTAATGTAAATCCGTTGTTTAGTTGGTTGGGGAATTTCTACAAACACCTTGTGGGTGGAAAATTCCCTAAAGCCTAGTTTTATCTTGATCATGCCTAAACTAGCATTTAGATCACTAAACAAGGAGGGAAATACGAAGATCTAACCGACATCAAGTTCAATCCTTAAAACACCATAAAACTAACCCATCCCTAGATCCTAAAGAAACTACTCAATAATCATGATTAGACCCTCAAATCCTATGAAAGAGATGAAGATAAACATGAACAGAGAGATAGAGAATGAAAGATTAATAAAGATCAGTACTAAATTTTCATCTCAAATGAAAGTCTTACAAAATCACTTAGAAACCAAAAAGAAAGGTTTTCTAAGTAAGAACAAAAGATTAAAAGATACTTAAGAAAATTTAGGGTGTCCCCTGTTTGATGTTCTGCAATCTTAAAAACATAGTACGATCATGATTTAATGGTAGAAACTGTTCTCGGAGATGCTTTTTAAGCTTTTCCCATGTAGTGATTCGCTGTTTTCCAGTACGAGCGCGTGTCGCCTTAAGTTGTAGCCACCAAGACGCAGCTCGTCCCCGAAATCGCGTAGCAACAAGCGAGCCTTGTCTGTACGGTGGAACTTGTTTAAAGTTGAGGACTTCCTCCACGGTGATAATCCAATCGATTAAATCATCACCACGTACGCTGCCTTGAAATTCTGGTATATCCACGCGAAGACCTGTTTCCCATCATTGATCAGTGTTGCGATTGATGTTGACCGGACGTTGTAGCGCCCCAATCATGGCGTGATTACGTAGCTCTGCATCGTCAACGTGATCTTCCTCTGCAACAGCGTTCGGGTTTTGAGCGTTTGCTGTAGCAGCCAAATTTTGTTGATTTCGGATCAACGTTTCACCTAATGCTTGAATCGACTGCTGAATCGTGGTTTGGAGGGTCTCTTGCATCGCTCGTGACTGTTGAATCGACGTCTGCACAGCATCTTGCATCGCCAGTAGTGCACGCTGCATCTCAGTCCAGTTATCCTCAAGTGGATTTGGTGGATCTTTCTTTGGAGGTATATCGAAACTCCAAAAATCAAACCAGAAAAGTCCATGTAGTCTGATATCAACTGATGGAGTAGCGGAAGCTAAGTAATGAATTGAACAAGAGAACTCGAAGGAAAACTCGCGGAGCAACTCGGGTCGTTCTTGATCAATCGAGAGATCGATCAAGGTTAGGGTTTCGAGAGTACTCCTCTGAGTGCTAAGCAAGGCAAAGCTCTTTGGGAAAATTGAGTTTCCTCTTTTTGATTTTTCTTTTATTAATTATCAAAGTCTGAATCTTAAACAAAAGCCTAGACTCTTTTATATAGCCACGAACATAATCCTAAGGCTAATAGGAATCTTAATTAAAAAGGAAATTAAACTAAAAAGAAACATAAAATAAAAAGGAAAACACCAGAAGGTCACGCAAACACAAACACATAAGAGACGTGAACCTTCTAAAAACAGATAAGGATGCTCTGCATCACAAAACCAATTCGAAGTTAAGCTTTTAGATTTGTTGTTGGTGTTTTCAAGACGAAAACAAGTAAAGACATAGAAAATATATGGGGAAAAATCAAAACTACCACATCCAAAACAGCACTTTTCGAAAATACAACACCGCGCTTGACATTTTTATTTTTACACTATATTAACTTTTTCCAACAAAAGCAGCCTGACACTGCTCATCGAGAGAAAACTCAAACCGGCTGTATCTCACCGTGGCGAGGTGGAGAAAATCGGAGCAATTGAACGGCTGGCCGAGTTTGAGCTGCCGCAGGCGTGGTTTTAGATAATCGCCGCGTTATTGTGTTCATCCGCGTAGCCCAAAAATGAAGCAAAATCGGCTTGGGTCGTGGATGTGTGTTCTTCCGCCGTGTGGGATGGCGAAGGATTATCTTCCAGAGACAAGCTTTCCTCTTCTTATATTGGCCACGATTGCTTCTTATAGGGTTAGATTTGGGTACGGTGGTACGATTGTTCAGTTTGCCATTTTTTGTTGAATTCGACTAACCCTATTGTTCTTCCGGTGTATCCTTCAAGCTCACAGATGAGATCGAGCATGAATCACGTTCTGTTCTTGTTCTCCGGAATCAGATTGCCAAACTCGGCAAGGAAACGCAGAAGACTCGCCGGAAATCCGCTGTAAACTGTATGGCCGTGAGTTTTTACCGATGGTTTCCTGCAGAGGTATGTATAGATAGCAGGTTCAACTCTTCTTTAACTACTTTGTGATTTCTAGGAGATTGTATTTTGTTTCAATGCTAGTAAAGTTCTCTTTTGCAGATTGCGTCGGGCTTAGACTAAAGTTCTAAAACTAGTGTTGCTTGTCATGTTGTGGTTGCATTTTCTAGTAAGATGGATGTGTTCTGAGGTTTCATGTAGGTAAATCAGTAGTTCGTACGTTGCCACTTGTTTCAATTAGGAAGATGAGCTTATGTTCAATCGACGCTA
>JAHZTW010000007.1:9640658-9656583 GCA_020283515.1 Alliaria petiolata | reverse complement strand
CCATAAGTCAGCCGTAAACAATCCATAAGTCAACCGTAAATAATCCACAATTACCGAAGTGGGGACTCTTCGTTTTCTCGAGGGGACTCTTCGATTTCTCGAGTGGACTCTTCGTTTCCAATCCATAATTCAGCCGTAAACAATCCTTAAGTCAGCCGTAAACAATCTATAAGTCAGCCGTAAACAATCCATAAGTCAGCCGTAAACAATCCACAATTACCGAAACCAGATCCATCATATATCGGAGAAGGATGAACGAAAATGAAGAAGAACGAGGAAGACGATGACGAATTGGATGTTCAAAATTTAAGTTCTGGATATCTCTGTTGATGTGAAGAACAAGGTGAAGAACAATGACGACGAGAAAGAGAATGACGGCGACGAGGAAGACGAAGACGACGTTTTGTATTTCTCTGTTGATGTGAAGAACGGCGAGAAATACGATGACGACGACGAGGAAGAGAAAGACGATGTTTCGTATTTCTCTGTTGATGATGACATGAAAATATGCATCCGACGTCATTTTTTAATTGATGAAGTGGTAAGTAAGCCACCAAGCGATCACGTAAATCAACTGTCTTAAACCAGCCATCAAACAAAACTTTAAGTCAGTCGTAACATGAATACTATTACAGTAATTAAAAAAGAAAAAAACGGCTGCCAAATTCAGCCGTAACTCAACTGAAAATCTTTAGCTCAGCCGTATCGTTTGATAAGTCAGCCGTCAAAACATGCTATTGTAGTAATTAATCTTTCGCTACTAAATCATCTGTAATTAGGCCGATTTTTTCTTTAACCCAGCTCATTATGGCTGAGTTATGACACTTACACGAAAATCAGCCGTAACGAAGCAATAACTCAGCCAGCCGGAGAAAGTTAATTCAGCCGTGTCGAGACAATAACTCAGCCAAATTTTGACAAATCAACCATCGGTTTATAACTCAGCCGTAACTTATGGCTGGGTTATCTCGTAAGTCAGCCGTTTTCTCATAACTCAGACATATTTCGTTAACTCAGCCGTAACTTATGCCTGAGTTATCTCGTAAGTCAGCCGTTAGCTCATAACTCAACTATTTTTCTTAAATCAGCCGCAACATACCGTAACTCAGCCGTGATTGCCGCTGTAGCGCTTTACGGCTGAGTTCATTAATACACGTCAGCGATTTCTGACGTGGCGGCGCGTTTTTTCTGATGTGGAATTAAAAAGTAATGTCATTCTTTATAATTACGTTTTTTCCTATAACATGTAACAAGGGCACGCTGGATATAGAAAATATAGGCGAAATATGATAGTAATAAAAATTTTTTTTGTATATTTCTGGTCATTTCACATAATTTATATGATATCTAAATAAACTTCCCTATATTTTAATCACTACATTGACAAATCTTTTTAGTTGTTGGAAATGTTTATAAAATTGGCCAATGAAAATGTAAAACTTTGTGTTTTCCTCATTTTTTATCACCACATGGTTTACAAAAATGGCTAACTGATCCTTCTGAAATAATTGAGCTTCAGAGAAAATCAAAGATTTAGTTAGGATAATCAGTTAACGTACTTTGCATTTTTTCATATTCTCTTATAGCATCTAACTTGAATTCAATTTCCCCTAATGTGATGGATTCATATCAATGAATTGTTTTCTTTCTTTTTTATTTTTTGTAAAGAGGTTTCACTAAATTAAAAATAAAAACGTTAGAAGCGGAGTATTTTCATTATATGATATGGGTATTGTCTTACACAGAAAATAAACGAAAATAATATATGGAAATTTATTATATAGACTATCGTTGCAATATCTCCTATATATTAATTGAGAAACATTTTTAGATAGTAAGCTTATTTTTAAAATATTTACAGTGATGCCATTTTGCTAATGTGTCACCACCACACTTATTCTTTATTATTTTAATATAAATTTCTTTTTTTATTAGACTAATTACATTATATGCTTTTATCCATTTATTACTTTTAATATAAACAGAAAATTATGTTTAATTTTTGGATTATTTAAAATCAAATTTTAGGTTATGTGATGATTTATGATATACATCATATTACACAATACATTTCTTAAAAACGAATAAAATAATAGTTTAAAAAAATATTATTGAATGAAATATAATTTATACACAATTTATGTATACACAATACTTTTTTTTGATTAAGCAGAAAATTTGTTTACAATAAAAAAGACTTCTATATATGTGATTTTAATGAAAAAAATAAGAAAATGATAACAAATTAAAAATATAATTTATGTTACGATAAAAAATACTTCGATATGTGTGATTTTAATAGATATCCATATTTATAAATATATTTTTTGTTTATATAATTTTTTAATAGAACCATATAAATTAACCAAATAATATAAATATTTAAATTTGAAAACAAGTTAAAAATATTATGTCAAAAAGTTGAAATATTAAATTATATTATTCATATATATATAACTGATTAAACTATTTTTACTTTAAACAATTTAAAAATCATTTTTAATAAAATTATTTATTGATTTTTCATCATGCGCATGGCGCAGGTTATCACCATATTATTAATGTTGTAGAAGAAAACAATGACAAAACAAATCTTCAAAAGGTATGTTTTGACATGTTTTGGCAAGCCGGAGAAAGAGTTAGAGACCTCTTTGTTTAAATACTTTTTATTAAAAGTGAATCCTGGTATGTAACACAACACCCACTCCCTTCTTGGCATGGTTTAGCGATTGTAGGATCGTTATCAATGCAAACTTTGTGTCTCCTTCCTCATACACAGTGGTGCAATATTTATGCAGCTTAATTGTGTTGTTAAAGGTCTGTTTTGGCCATTTCTTACATCATGTTCTTGAACCAATCAAACGAACATTGCTCTTTTGTAACCTGGTAGTAGTAAGCTATTTTTGTCTAAACATCTCACTTTTGTAACCCGATAGTAGTAATTCTCTTCAGTTACCTTCTACATTGCCTTTAGTTATTTATCGGGCTATGATACCATGTTAAGTTTCCTGAAATTCTAACTCAATACCAATTGGGTATGAGTGGGTTGATCCAAACACCTTATATATTAATTAAAATCCCTAACAGCTTTCAATGTAAGATATTATTCTCTAATATTAACATAGATCAACAAAATAATACCCCTATACTATAGTATAAACCTATACGTGTATCAAAATGTATATTCCACTAACTATAAAAAAACCTGAACTCATAGTATTGTATACTTTTACTCATGTTCTTCTTTGTTCCATATGGTTCCCTCGACGGTGTACTACGAAATTGCATCAATCAGCTAGTTTGACAAAGCTACATGACTCGATCCGATCTCTAATAGGTCATCGGCCAAGTCTTGACAATGCGCCATATCATCGACCACCGATTTTTGTAGATGCTCGGCCATAATCTTGAACCATGTGTGAAAATATGCCGAGAACAACTGCAATGCAATCGTGAAGTGCATGTTGTCCTCTCTCGTCCATGAGGTCACAACCATAAATCCCTAAAAATTAAAAAATCGCAAAGTCGAGAAAAAAATATAGTAAAAACTTGATAACCTATATATAATTCGTAGATTAAAAAGCTTTTTTAAGGGAATAACAACACATAAACCAACTCTACTTACAGAAAATGTATGGGTTCTCTTCTCTCTAATTGGGTTATGTTTTCTTCCTTTTTTTATTATACTGAAAGTTAACTTCTTTATTTTTTTATGTTGTGTACAATGTTTTAACTTAATTTATTTCTCTTGATTTTTTCCCCATTCATTACGCATATCCTATTATTAAAAGTTCAATGTATATTTTTCATAGCCACAATGACAATTTGAATCAATTAGATCGTGATACATGTAAAAAATAAATTTGTATTTCGACATGTTTTCAAAATTTAAATTTAAATGTAATACAAATAAAAGAATATATATATATTAAAAATAATTTATCGAAACGCAATATTTTTTCCCAAGAAAACAATGTTATTGTAACACCCCGACAGCCCCTACCGGCGAGTCACCCATCCCTCCGTCGGGCTCGTGGGCCCCGCACCTGTCCGACGGTCGGTGCGTTATTTTTCCCGAACCCCAACCGACTGATTTACTTGTCCCTGCAATCACCACGTGACCTAATCCCGTGTTTTGACCTCACTCACACGGTTCCGCAGAGGACTTTCCGGAAGGTCACCCATCCTAGTGCTACTCCAGCATAAGCACGCTTAACTATGGAGTTCTCTTAGGGTAAGTGATCGGAAAAAGTAAGTGCACTTTGATGACATAGATAGCCAAATCAATCCATTTAAACTTATTCAAATGGGTCAGGCCCGGATCGTTACAATTCTCCCCCACTTAACGGGAATTCGTCCGCGAATTCTCATCCCGCCAGTGTGAACTCTAACCCCCAAATCCCAAGACAACCTCCTGGGACAAAACCAGTTTGACTTCCCTTGGCTCTGATACCACTTGTAACACCCCGACCGCCCCTACCAGCGAGTCACCCATCCCTCCGGCGGGCTCGTGGGCCCTGCCCCTGTCCGACGGTCGGTGCGTTATTTTTCCCGGACCCCAACCGACTGATTTACTTGTCCCTGCAATCACCACGTGACATAATCCCGTGTTTTGACCTCACTACACGGTTCCGCAGAAGACTTCCCGGAAGGTCACCCATCCTAGTGCTACTCCAGCATAAGCACGCTTAACTCTGGAGTTCTCTTAGGGTAAGTGACCGGAAAAGGTAAATGCACTTTGATGAAATAGGTAGTCAAATCAATCCATTTAAACTTATTCAAATGGGCCAAGGTCGGGTCGTTACAGTTATGCCAAAAAAAAATTCAAATTTTTCATTTTATCAGTTAAGAATTTAATGTCATACCTTCTTTAATTTGAATGAAACAAAAAATATTAAAAATATATATATATATATATATATATATCATTGAAATTACTAATGTAATTGTAGTTATTTTAGTAAGAAATCTCCTACAAACATATATGAATAAATAATCCGCTAACGTGTCATCGACTTATATATAACTAGAGTTTGAACATGCATCAGTTGTCTTTGTGTTTAAAAAGGCCGCAAGGTAAAAATAAAGACCGCAAGTCCATTTAAACCCTCGTCGGGCTCACGACCAGCCATGTGTGTTAAGTATCCCACGATATGAACACTAGTATGAAGCGTGTAATGCTCCGACCGCTCCTACCAGTGATGCCTCACACTTCTCTCGGGATGTGCGCCCCCGCCCCTGTCCGACGGTCAATGCGTTATTTTTTTCGGTGGTCCGACCGACTTATTTACTGACCCTACAATCACCACATGACATTTCCCCGTGTTTTGACCTCACTCACACGGTTCCGTAGAGGACTTCCCGGAAGATCACCCATTATAGTCCTACTCCAGCATAAGCACACTTTACTATAGAGTTCTCTCGGGGTAAGGAATCATAAAAGGTTAGTGCACTTTGTTGACACAGGTAGTCAAATCAATTCATTTAAAATTATTCAAATGGGTCGGGCCTAGATCGTTATTATTCTCTCCCACTTAACGGGAATTCGTTCCCGAATTCTGATCCCGCTCTTGTGAGCCTTAACCCCCAAACTCCAAGACAGTCTATTGGGACAGAACTAGTTTGACTTCGCCCCGACCGCCCCTACCATTGAGGCCCCACACCTCTCCCGGGCTATGGACCCTCCGTCCTTATCCGACGGTCGGTTCGTTATTTTTCTCTGTTGCCCGACTAACTTATTTACTGGCCATGCAATCACCAAATGACCTTTCTCCGTGTTTTGGCCTCACTCACACGGTTTTGCAGAGTACTTCCCGGAAGGTCACCTATCATAGGCCTATTCCAGCATAAGTACGATTAACTCTAGGGTTCTCTCGCGATAAGTGACCGGATAAGGTAAGTGCACTTAGATGACATAGGTAGTGAAATCAATTCATTTAAACTTATTCAAATGGGTCGGGCCCGAGTCGTTATCATTCTCTCCACTTAACGGGAATTCGTCCCCAAATTCTGATCCCGCCAGTGTGAGCCTTAACCCTCAAATCACAAGATAGTTTACTGGGACAGAACCAGTTTGACTTTCTTTGGATCTGATACCACTTGTAACGCCACGACCGCCTTACCATTGAGACCCCACAGCTCTCCCGGGCTGTGGACCCCCCGCCTCTCTCTGACAGTCTGCGTTATTTTTCTCGGTGGCCCGGCCGATTTATTTAATGACCATGCAATCACCACGTGACCTTTCCCCGTGTTATGTCCTCACTCACACGGTTCCGCTGAGAACTTCCCGGAAGGTCAACCATCCTAGTCCTACTCCAACATAAGCACGCTTAACTCTAGAGTTCTCTCGGGGTAAGTGACCGGATAAAGTAATTGCACTTTGATGACATAAGTAGTCAAATCAATTCATTTAAATTTATTCAAATGAGTCGGGCCCGGATCGTCACAAAGCAACACAATGTATATGATTTATTCTCATATATTTTTGTAATATGTGAGATCTATTCTGGTTTTTTTTGGACTAACATTTTTTATCCATATATATTATATCTCGTTGGATATTCGATATCAGATATCAAGTTTAAAATATAAATATTCAAATAAAGTATATGATTTTCTTCGTAAGTATTATTTTTATAAAATGAAGAATATATAAAATAATCAAACTAAATAAGAATTATAATATTCATTTGACAAAAATATGGTATTTAAAAATGACATTTTGTCAAATTATAAATATTTTTTTTTCAACAGCCTCGACTTCTTAAACGATTCAGAAATCCAAATTGGTGCAGTTGAGTTTACATTGTTTAAGTGATAAAGGTAGTCTCAAGCATTTCGTGATAGGTTGTGTGTCTTTGTGTTATTAGCGTGTGAGATATGCGAGATTGTGAAGGACGTGAATTCACTCATGCTCCTCTCGTATTCCTCCAGGTGTAAAGCAAAAGCCGGTTGTCCCTTTGGATTAGACACCATCTTCACCATATCGGAATAGTTTGTAACCAAAGCCACCTCCATTCTTCTGTTGTTTCTTTTCAAGAACCATCTCTGTAACACATAAACCCCATTGTAGGTATTGGATCGATTAATTGTACTTCTAAATGTAGGTGGGAGACAACATCTTCTGTTATTGCCCGTTCCCAAGCAGTTGCATCAGCTTGCGCTAGTCGAAGGACATTCCTTGGATCACGTTCCAAATTTGAGAATAAATTTATCATTTCTGTCTTTCTAAATATACCATAAGAGCTATGGAGTAAAATTATAAATCTAAGTTTTAAAATTTATTTTTATAATTTATTTTATAATACAATTTGTTGAATTTATACAATATATTATATATGCATAAGTCTATATTTAGGGAAAACGATCTATTTCCCCACGAGAACTATCGCATAGCACCAGATGTCTCTCAAACTATGACCTCGTGCTAAATATCCCTGAAAATAATGTTAAAGAGTCATATCTCCCCGAATTAAAAGTTCGAAACTTGTATCCCCGCTAAAAAAAAGTTTGAAACTTAAAAATCCATAAAATCCGGTTAAAAACGATTTATTGGTTTGTAAACAATCATTAACCAACAATAAACCGAACTAAAACCTAATTTTGATCCAATTACATCTAATTAATCAATTATTGACCCGACCAAATGAATAAACCTTTAATTAAAAAAATCTACAAATCGCACAAACCCTAAATCCCAAAAAATCCTCAAATCTTAGAACCCCATTGGTTTCCTTTTGGTTGAAAAGGTCCGGCATGTTCTTGCAAAGACAGTGAATCAGTGTGGTGTATGTTACAACGTTAGGTCTATATCCCATTTCTAGGTTCGATTAAACAAAGCTACGACCATGTCGATTCTATTCCTATGACAGAATCCATTAAACAGAGAAGTCATTCGATTATATAAGCGTGAAAACATCAGGCTCGAAACCAAGTTTCATCATCTTCCCAAGAAAAGGATGAGAGGATTGGCACAAACAATTCATGATGATATTGCAGGTGTACATAACTGTTGACATTTCCAGCATTTGCATTTGATCGAAGAGAGAGATCACAACTTCGTACATGTTCATCTTGTCGATTGCACTCAGTAATCTAGCGAAATTGCCAATGGAAGGAAGTGGGCGAGTGTGAGCCATCCGAGTGAATAAATCGAGAGCCTAATTAAACTGAAGATTGTGAAGACCAATTCTCAAATTGTCTCGGTAATCAGAACAAGCTCGTATCCGGAAACTGAAACCCCAAAGTTTGAAAGCAGCGATTGCTTTAGAGATTAATCGCAAATTTTTCGATACAATTTTGTGTAAAACGATTCACTAAACTCATCATTTAAGGTTTTCATAAGCCCTTTTTGTGACAAATGCTTTGATTCCTTCGGTTTCTAGTGAGAAACAAACGATTCACTAATCTATACAGCTCCTCACATGGCCAAGAACATCGATCAGGTTTTAAAATTTGTACTTGTTCGTGACCAGGTTTACCAGCTCGGCCAAGAACATCGATCCAGGTTTGACGCTGCTGCTTTGGTCAGATCGAGGTTAGTTTTAGTTGTTTTCTCCGGGATATCGCCGAAATCTGGTGGTTTTGTCAGATTCATGGAGTATAAGCTTCAATTTCTTTCTTTTTTTGTTAGATTCGATTTTACTGAAGTTGGAGCTGATGTACGCCCATAAACATTTTGCTTTCCATGTTCTTATTTTTGTTTTACAATCGAATTCGGGATTTAAATTGAAATTTTTGGTTTCTCTTTCTTGGAAATATGCAGATTTTGATGTTTGATTCTGTCAATCGAAGAACATGCTTGCATTACCCAGCATATTATGAACATACTCATTATGGAAGGAGAAAGGAGGAGGAGAGAGGAGGAGAGAGGAGGAGGAAGAAGAGGAAGAAGGAGGCGAGAGGAAGACGAAAGCGGTTTCTTTTTTTTTTGGGTCAATTTTGATAAAATAATTAAATATTTAAAAGGGCAGGGAGTTTGTAAATTAACTTGGTTTAGTATTGGGTTTGGGTTTGATAAGTTTGGTTTGGTTTAGTATCTGGTTTAGGTGGTTTGGTATCGAATTTTAGTTGTGGAGATACAGGTTTCGAACTTTTAATTCGGGGAGATCTGCCTCTTTAACTTTATTTTCGGGAACATTTAGCACGAGATCATAGTTTAGGAGACATCTGGTGCTATGCGATAGTTCTCATGGGGAAATAGCTCATTTTCCCAGAAGTGAAGTTGATATTTGGGTTTAGAACTGTTGATATCTTTATTTGATTTACTTCAAACGTTTTATGTAGCTCAAGAATTTGTTTTGGTTTTGGTTATCCGTATTGACTGAAAATTGCAATCTCTCTAATTCTTCAAATTTGATGTTCTCCTCTTCTTTTCTTTGGATGACTTGGAACACTCTTATTTGTTCGGAGTCTCTCCAAAACTTTAAACAGCTGTACTTGAGTCTTCTATATTTGAATAAAGATCCAAACAACATACAACTCTGATCGATCCAAAATCCAAAATAATATATATATATAGCTCGTTCGACTAGTTGTGTCAGTAATTTAAGATGGAAATAGTACAACTCATCCTAATAATCGATCGAACTTTCATAATAGCATAACGTTTCATGATATATTTTTGAGTAAATTCTTTTGAGAAATTTTTATATTACTACTTATATATATAACACTAAAAAACTTATAATTACCAAAAGAAGTTCAGTGTTTACACCATAAATTATTTTACTAAACTTTTTAATGGTTTTCGACTTAAAATCAAAACTAAAATTTTTTAATATCCACAAATTTGAAAGTAAAAAAAAATGAATCGAATTAAGCTAATACTTTAGGAGAAATATTTACTAACCTTTGGAAAATATTCAATTTATTTTAATTTGACAATGAAAATTAGTTGACTTTGAACAAAATATGAGTTTAATACTTACACATTGATTTAGTTTGCCGACCCATGCCTGAAGTGAGTCTAATTTCAGCCATATATATTATGGGTCTAATGAACAATGAAAAATAATATATTCCTCTTCATTACTTTAAAAATACACCATTTACAAGTAATATTCTTTTCATGTGATTCTTTTTCATTCTTTATTTTATAAGGAATTATAAAATAAAACTATTTCTTATAAAATTTGAAGAAGAACAAAACCATTCCTTATTCCTATTATTTTGTTACTTTCATTTTTTTCTTTTCATTCCTTTTATTCTTTTATTAGTTACCAATTAGAGCCTATATGAGGTTCATTTGTAAGGGCTTGCTCAATTATAGCAATATGATAATCATTCATAATATTTTGTTTGCTTTTTTATATGTATTTTTAGTTTTCTCAATAATTTTGTTTTTCTCTGTGGTGTTCATGTTTTAATGCTCCAATTGAATTCATTAATATATAATGTATAGTAAAATATAATTTCAATTTCATTTCCGCTTTAGGTAGTTAGACCTTTTTACCTTTCTTGCAATTAGCCCTAGGAAAATTACCTTGAACCAAAAATCCGAACCGAACCAAATCGAATTGGAAGGTACCCACTACAAGAAAACATGACGTTTGCCACGATTTTTTACGAGGAAAATAAATCGTAGTAAATTAACGACGAATTAACGAGGAATTAACGAAATTTTTTATAAATGTGGATAATTCGTCGGAAAGAGGGACGAAAATAAATCGTTGTAAAATCGTCGTCAGTTCCAATGAATTCACGACGAATTAACGACGAAATATATATATTCGTCGTTACATTGGGACGAATTAACGACGAAACTCATTTGACGTAGATTCCTTGGAATTTTGTCGTTAATTTCCGAAGAATTACCGAGAAAATATTTCGAAGTGAAGTAACGACGTATTAGAGAGGAAAATAAGTTAGATGAACACGTGTTTTACTGGTTTTTTTGCCACAAAATATTCGTTGTTAATTCCTTGGTAATTCGTCGCTAATTCGATGTTAAAAAAAAAGCCTATATATAGGAGCAACACATCATTATCAAAACTACAAAAACAAAAACAAACACTTATCTCTCTTCACTTAAAAAAAACTCTTCACCAAAGAAACACTTTTTAAACACTTTTTCAATATCTTCTTTTTTTTAAAAAAAGTTCTCTTATATACCCAAAAAAAAAAAAAAAAAATGTCAATATACGAATTACGAAGTTGGATGTATAATCGCAAAGATTCGGAGGGATCGCTGACGAAGGAGTTTTAAGATGGGCTAGAAGGATTCATGTGTCAGGGGGGAAGTTTGGAAATTACCGTTGAAAGTGGTATGATGTACTGTCCTTGTCAAAAATGCTTCTCGTTCTACCATTATGAGCCCCAAATGAGTATTACTAGTCTAGTTACTCCATTTTGTTTCTATGACTCATTAAAAGTCTGTTTTAAGAATTCTCAGCTTTAAACAACTGTTCCGGATCTTCAGATGACCCTCCCATTTGCACTTATTGATGAGTAGAATTTTGATTTCCTCAACGGAATGAGAAACAAGTAATAGATGCTTCTCATTCTACCATTATGAGCCCCAAATGAGTATTACTAGGCTAGTTACTCCATTTTATTTATATGACTCATTAAAAGTCCGTTTTAAGAATTCTCGGCTTTAAACAACTGTTCCGAATCTTCAGTTGACCCTTTTAAACTTGTATTCCCCATTTGCACTTACTGATGAGTAGAATTTTGATTTCCTCAATGGAATGAGAAACAAGTAATATATGCTTCTTGTTCTACCATTATGAGCCCCAAATGAGTATTACTTGTCTAGTTACTCAAGGGTTAAATATGGCCGATCTGCACAAAGTAAATTAGTAAATGGTTTAATGACTCAATCACAAATGAACATAATCATACCTATACAACAACATATGGTTTCAATTATCATTCTGACTGCCGCTTATCAGCATAATTTAGATTAGTAAAATAATGAGAAGAAATATGAGAGGCTTAATGCTATCACCGGGCGGACTTATGACCTTGGAAGACGATAGACAAATTCGGTAAGCAATTTGCATTTTTCGTTAAGATGGTTAAGATGAAAAATGTAATTTTGAACTTACCATGGTTTAGGAATGATCTTGATATATTGTAATCTTAGTGTTCAAAAAACGAGTATAAGAGGATCGGCGGTAACATTTCTCCAAATAACACTAACTTTTATCAACCAAAGAGTAAAACACAAATTTCATTGAAAAAATCATATAATAAACAATAAAATCCTACAACAATCACCTTAGTTAGCAAAACAACTCGAGTATGGAGAAACCAGTCTCGTGATCAAGGATTTAAGCATATCCTGGAACAAACCAAAAACTTTTCAAGAACGGAACATCTAATGATGTAAGTGTATTTGTCGCAAGATCAATGACGAAGGAGTTTTAAGATGGGCTAGAAGGATTCATGTGTCAGGCGGGAAGTTTGCAAATTACCGTTGAAAGTGGTATGATGTACTGTCCTTGTCAAAAATTTATGAATAGGAAATTTATTCGTATCTCAAAAGTGTGGTCGCATCTATTAAATAGAGGGTTTTTTCCGCACTACTATATTTGGTATAATCATGGAGAAGGGCATGGGGGAAATGTTGCTAGTAGTAGCGGTAATAACCAAGCAGTTAATGCTGATGCTGAGTCAAATAATGTGCATCAAGTTGATGATCATGGTGAATATGGTGATCAGGATAGGATTCATGAGATGGTTACAGATGCATTTCATGAAAACACGGGTACATTTCTAGCTGCTGGTCATGATAGTAATATTTACGACGAGGAACCCAATTTAGATGCGAAGAGATTTTATGATATGTTAGATGCTGCAAATCAGCCACTCTACGATGGATGTAGAGATGGGCACTCTAAATTGTCCTTGGCAGCTAGGATGATGACCATTAAAACTGATCATAACTTAGGTGAGGTTTGCATGGATGATTGGGCTGATTTGATTAAGGAGATTTTGCCTGAAGATAATTTAGCTGCTGAGAGTTACTATGAGATACAAAAGCTGGTTTTTAGTCTTGGGTTACCTTCTGAGATGATAGACGTTTGTGTAGACAATTGCATGATTTATTGGAAAGATGATGACAAGTTGCAGGAGTGTCGTTTTTGCCATAAGCCACGGTATAAACCGCAAGGTGCTGGTCGTAATAGGGTGCCGTACCAAAGGATGTGGTATCTTCCAATAACTGATAGGTTGAAAAGATTGTATCACTCGGAAAGGACTGCTGCATCCATGAGATGGCATGCTGATCATTTGCAGACAGATGGGGAGGTCAATCATCCGTCAGATGCAAAAGCGTGGAAACATTTTAAGACGGTACACCCCGACTTTGCTAGAGAGAAACGGAATGTATATCTTGGTCTTTGCACAGATGGATTTAGTCCATTTGGTATGTCTGGTAGGCAATATTCTTTATGGCCAGTAATCTTAACGCCTTACAACCTTCCCCCAGACATGTGCATGCAAAGAGAATTTCTATTCATGAGTATATTAGTCCCTGGTCCCAAGCATCCGAAGCGGTCCCTTGATGTGTTTTTGCAGCCTTTAATAGCAGAGTTGAAGGAGTTGTGGTTTAATGGGGTTCGTACGTATAATATTTTAAGGAAGAAATTTTTTACGATGCAGGCGGTTCTTATGTGGACAATAAGCGACTTTCCCGCATACGGGATGCTATCAGGGTGGACTACGCATGAGCGGTTGTCTTGTCCTTATTGTCTCAATCGAACATAAGCATTTCAATTGAAGTACGGTAGAAAAACAAGTTGGTTTGATTGTCACCGCCGATTCTACCCTTGTCGCATACATACCGAAGAAACAAGCAGTTATTTAGAAATAATAAAGTTGTCCGTGTTCCTCCTCCTGTATGTGTATCCATGGCAGATTTAGAAGCGCAAATTGATCATTACGGTGCACAACAAACAGTCTTCCGAGGTGGAAATTGGCACAGTACAGCGAATATGCCAGATGGATATGGAGAGCATCACAATTGGCATAAAAAAAGTATTTTCTGGGAGCTTACGTATTGGAAAGATCACCTGCTGAGGCACAATCTCGATGTCATGCACATTGAGAAAAACTTTTTTGATAACATCATGCATACAGTGCTAAATGTAAAGGGGAGAACCAAAGACAGCATAAAATCAAGACATGACTTGCCTGACCTTTGTTCGAGGAATGAGTTGCATCTTTCAAGCAACGGGAAAGCACCAATTCCAATATTTCGATTAGGTGCCGCAGAAAGGTCATCATTGTTCAATTGGGCAACATCTGATGTGAAGTTCCCCGATGGGTACGTTTCCAATCTATCTAAATGTGTGGAAGGGCAAAAGTTTTCAGGGATGAAGAGTCATGACTGTCACGTAATTATGGAACGCTTTTTGCCTTTTGCCTTTGCTGAACTTCTACCCGCAAATGTATATGAAGCAATTGGAGGTAAAATTATGGCTTTTTAATTAATTATAAATGTACCTATGTCTAAGTGACTCATGGCATTGATTAATTATTGATAAATTTTATACTTTTTGTTTTGTTATTGCAGGCATTGGGTCATTTTTTCATGATCTTTGTACTCGTACTTTGACAGAAGATGTAATTGCACAATTAGATGCAAATATACCTATCCTGCTGTGTAACTTGGAGAAGATCTTTCCACCAGCTTTTTTTGATGTTATGGAACATCTATCTATCCATCTTCCTTATGAAGCAGAACTTGGGGGGCCTGTTCACTTTCGATGGATGTATCCGTTTGAGCAATTTATGGGTCATTTAAAGAGGAAAGCAAAAAACCTAGTAAAGGCTGAAGGTTCAACCGTTGCAGGAAGTTTAACAGAAGAAACTTCTTACTTCACGAGATATTATTTTGCATCAAATGTGCGGACAGGAAAAAGAGCTCCTCGGCGATATGATAATGGAGGTGTTGGCCGAACATACCAGGTTGAAGGTGTCCCAGACATTTTCTCATCAATCGGACGCCTATGCGGAAAGTTGAAAGAAGTATGGTTCGCCAACGAACATGATCATCATAGCGCACATACGTATATCCTTCTAAATTGCGAGGAAGTTAGTCCATTTGAAATGTAAGTGAAATAATTTTATATATCTATATATAGCTTGGTTGGTCATTCGCTCATATATAAATATTTTTCTTGCAGGGAATTTGATAGACAGGTACGTGAAGCTATTGACGGAGTTACAAACGAAGAAATCAGCACTCGTAAAGATCGCCACTTTGCTTTGTGGTTAAAGTCGGAAGTAAGTTTAATATATATATATATATATATATATATATATATATATATTTATTTAATTTACTAAATAATTAAATTAATAATTAATTAATAACGTTTATTTTAATTTTTATATAGGTTGCAGATGGAGATACGGCATACCCGCTCTGGTTTCATGAATTAATCAAAGGCCCGATTTGGAAAATCACTACTGCATCCATGTATTGTACACGTGGATATGTGTTTCATACATTCAAATACGGCAATCAAAGGACTACTGCAAACTACGGGGTTTGTGTGAGGGGCGAAATTGATTTTTATGGGGTGTTGCAAGACATAATTGAAGTTGAGTACCCCGGGTTGGTTGCAATGAAATGTGTTCTCTTCAAATGTGATTGGTTCGATCCAACTGTTGGTCGAGGTGTGCGTAAAAATAAAAATGGGACGGTGGACGTCAATAAATCACGGCGTTACAACAAGTTCGAGCCATTTATCCTTGCATCGCAAGCAGAACAAGTCGCCTTTGTTCCTTATCCCCGAGTTCGCACAACAGGCATCCCATGGTTAGCAGTTATTAAAGTTTCTCCAAGGGGAAAAATTGTTGATCTGCCAATGCAACAAGATCATTGCTATGATATTCTTCAACCAGATGAGAGTACCGGCGATATTCTTCTAATAGATCCGCAAAATAGGGAGGTTGATGAAGATCTTCCAGA
>JAHZTW010000007.1:9603373-9639659 GCA_020283515.1 Alliaria petiolata | reverse complement strand
AGTGAAATCGATCCATGATTAAACCCCTTCGAAAACCCCCTTAAAAACCCAACTAGATGACTACTCGTTCATGGGAACGAGAGACATCTTTGAGATATGAAAGGTGCGAATTGAATTGAATAAGAAACAAAGTGAGAAAACTTCTTCAAAGGAAATCGATTGAAGAGAGGTTTTCTGAAAGTATTGAAAAGCAAAGAACTAAGAACAAAAGATGAAAGGGAAAGGAAAAAGAAGTGGGCGGCTGCAGAAGAATTCTCTCTCGAGATCTTCAACTCCGGGGCCGTCGAACTCCTTCTCTCTCTCTCTCTCTCTGCGGTGTGAAAAGTGTTTCTGGAAAAACTCTGTGTTAGGTCACGCCTCTTCTGAAACCCTAAGGTCCCTTTTTATAGGCTCTCTTGTCTTCAGAAAGTGGGCTTTGCGTTTTAACCTCGGGAAATATCGGATAAGTGCAAACGGGCTCGGGATGGGCCGGAATGGTCTGGACGCGCGAGCGACCAGGCGTGGCGCGGCCACTGGTCTTCTGAGGATCCGTGACGTGACCGTCCTTCTTCTGGGGACGTGTCTGACGGACTTTCTTGCTTCCTTCGTAACTTGAGATCCAACCGTGTGATTGAACTCAAACCACCCCGGCATGAAAGACAGCTGGAAAGGCTATCTTGTCTCCAAATATTAGCTCGATCTTGTGGTAGGAAGGTCGTCATCTGATGCTGAACTTATGGCTCCGAGCACATGTCCTTGAAGTTCCCGTTTGCTCCAAAATGTGTCCTTTTTGTCCAATTTCCCTGAAATGACTCTTAAGACTAGGAAACGTGGAAATCACTTTAAAACCGTTGAAAACCGGGTTAAAACACTTATAAACGATCTTGAAATAATAGGTTTTAGGAGTAAAATATGAGTGTTATCGAGAACTAAACTTGTTGTATTTCCTTAAAATTGTATACTCGATCCTTAAAAATCTTAATTGTTTTAAAAATTCGAATGATAACGCATATATACTAAGAGTGATACTTCTTCTTAACGACTATGATTCTTTGTAATGAATGTTATGGAAATTCATTTTATATATCTTTTAAATTCTTTATGGTATACTTAAAACCATATGAAAATCAACATAATGTTCGATTTGAAACATATCAGATTTTAAACGTTTGAAAGAATTTAGCGTTAAGGGGAAAATAAACAATTTACGACGAATTTGGGAGGAATCGTCCCAAATTCGTCGTAAACTCATACCGTAAACCCTAAACTTGTATACTCTCCTTCAATCTATTTGGTTATATAAATTTAGAACTAAATTTGTTGTATTTCCTTAAAATTGTATACTCCATGCTTAAAAATCTTAAGTGTTTTATAAATTTTAATGATAACATATAGATACTAAGAGTGATACTTCTTTTTAACGACTATGATTCTTTGTAATGAATGTTACGGAAATTCATTTTATATATCTTTTAAACTATTTATGGTATACTTAAAACCATATGAAAATCAACATAATGTTCGATTTACGGTACACTTAAAACCTCCCAAATTCTTTGTAAATTGGGACGAACTACCGACGATTCGTCGTTAATGCCTCGTAAAGTTGTGCGTTGTAAATTCCTTGTAACTTTGAGACGAATTAACGACAAATCGTCAGAATTCCTCATAAAATTTTGCGTCGTAAATGCGTCGTAACTTTGGGACGAATTAACGACGAATTAGTAAGTTCGTCTCTAATTCCTCGTAACTTTGGGAGGAATTAGCGACGAATCTAAATCTTATATAAAGGTGCCGAGAATTCTCATTCCTCACACTTCTCTCAACCTTCTCTCTAAATCTCTCTAGATCTCTCTCTAGATCTCTCCCTACTCGGATCTCTCCCCATTTTTATCAAATATTAAAAGGTACGGATCTAAATTTTTATTTATGTTTAGATTTGGATTTGAAATATTTATAAATGATATGTCTATATTTTGCATCTTAATTCCTCCCATTTAGTGTAAGTTTCTTGTCATTTAGGAACTCAATATAGCATCATTGTGTTGCATTGTATCATTTAGAGTCCTAGAGTGTTTTTGCATAGTCCTTGCATGTTTTGGTGCATTTGGAGTCTTGATCAGGTAACATGGATGCTGTGGAGGCAACAATGGAGTTGGAGAGGAATGGCACAGCACTTGGAAGAGCAAGAAGTTGCCAAAAAGATGGAGAAGAAGAATTCTGAGGACGGTGCGACGAGAAGGTTCGGCGAAGCTGGCCGAAACTTTCCTCCAGGACACCCGTTCGGCGAGATGGTTCGACGAGACGGTTCGGCGAAGCTGGCCGAAACTTTCCTCCAGGACACCCGTTCGGCGAGATGGTTCGACGAAGGCACGCCGAAACTTTCCTCCAAGACGACCGTTCGGCGAGACGGTTCGACGAGTCACGCCGAAACTTACCCAGAAGCGAGAAGACGGATCAAGGCATTGAAGCCCGGTTCGACGACACCGTTCGACGATGCTCACCGAACCAAATGTTCAGGAGTTCAGTTCGACGTGTTGGTTCGGTGAAGCTCGCCGAAACTTTCCCAGACGAATCTTTTTTGTCTACTTTATGGGTCCCTCCTATAAATACTCTTTAGCCCTAATTTTTATGCTAACTTTTATTCTCTCTTGTCTTGTCATAAATTTTTAGCCTCTTTCAGAGAAAACCTTGTATTTGCTTTGAATCTTTAAGTTTTATGCAATATCAATCTTGAACTTCTTTTAATCTTTTCTCTAATCATGTTTAACCTTTTTCTTATCTTTGATTTGATGGGTTTCACTATGATTAGTGAGTAGTTCTTTAGGAACTTGGGGATGGGTTAGATTTAGGGTTTTCTAATGGTTCAATCTTGCAATCTAGGATAGATTCTTTCATCTCTCTTCTTATTAAGGTGTTCTTAATGCCAAGTAGCTAATCTTTTGCTATTTTGGATCATAAGCATTTCACACACCCACCAAGTGTTTGATGAAATGCTTGAACCAACTTAATAAGAGATTTACATACCTAGCCTAAAACATCATTATTTGTCTAGGGTGTTTGTCATGCTATTTAGACTTGTGATTAATGCTTGCTAATTATTTTAATGCTAAAACATCATTAGTTCATTAGAGTGATTAGTAAAGGGATTATTGCCACACATCATGGATTAGTTTTTAATTAGTGTTCTAGGCATAAAGATGGCTTGATTAGTTGCTTAAATGATTGCAAGATCGTCCATTTAGTTTCCCAAATCAATGATTCCATCCCTAGGTTTCGTTTTTAGTATTTTGTCAATCTTGATTAGTAGTTAATTGCGTCATTAGTATTTGATTAGTGATAATTAAGGTTTTAGCTCATTTATTTAGTCTTGTAGTATCTTTCTTAGCTAGTAGATTGCTTTCAATAGTTCCTTGTCACCTTAAACCTTTTAATTTAGCTTAGATTAAACTGACCTTTGTATTCTTATTGAATCATCTCCCAAGATAGATTGATACTTCAAATATTGCAATGATATGAGCAATTGAGGAATTGCTAACAAGTGTAAAAAATACTTGTTTCAATTTGGAGTCGTTGCCATATTGGGATTGATTGATCATTAAGATTTGAGTTTAGTTTGAGACTAAGTATTCCTTTTGTGTTTATTGACCATCTCATTTTCTAGATTTCAGTTTACCCTTGAATGCATTTGCGATCACAAGGAGACAACAACTTCCAAGGTTTTCAAGAGATTGATCAGTTGGAGAGGGTTGCTAGGATTGCAAGAAGGGAAGCTGCAAGGTTAGAAAGGTTGAGAATGGAAGAACAAGCTGCTGTTCCTCCACCGATGGTGCATGCACACCAAGCTCATAATGGAAATGAGCAAGCTCCAAGGGGCAATGGAAACCCCTTGCATGCGCCAAGACAAGGAAGAACCATTGGGGCTGGTGATGCTCCAAATATTCATCAAAATAGATATGGCATCCAACCCCCACCGGTTCACAACAACACCTTTGAAGTGAAGCCAACTTTCATCTCCATGGTTCAACAAGACAAGTTACATGGTTTGCCTATGGATGATCCCCTTGATCACTTGGATAACTTTGATAGAGTTTGTGGGTTGTTCAAGATGAATGGTGTGAGTGAGGATGCTTTCAAGCTAAGACTCTTTCCCTTCTCTCTTGGGGATAGAGCAAGGCAATGGGAGAAAAACTTGCCTCAAGGTATCATCACCTCTTGGGATGAATGCAAGAAAGCATTCCTATCTAAGTTCTTCTCCAACTCAAGGACAGCCAAGTTGAGGAATGAGATCTCTAGCTTCACTCAAAAGAACAATGAGTCTTTCAATGAAGCATGGGATAGGTTCAAGGGCTACACAATGCAATGCCCTCATCATGGCTTCACACAAGAGTCTCTACTAAGCACTCTCTATAAAGGAGTTCTCCCAAAGATTCGAATGCTTCTTGATACCGCAAGTAATGGGAACTTCTTAGGCAAAGAAGTAGAAGATGGTTTGGAGCTTGTAGAGAATCTTGCCTTGAGTGATGGTAATTACAATGAAGACTATGATAGAGCTCCAAGGGGAGGTGAATATGAATCTCACAAGAAAGAAATGAAGTCTCTACATGACAAGATGGACATGCTCATGTCTTCCAATCAAAGGCATGTACATTTTGTTAGTGAGTACCAAGAAGATTGTGATGATCAAGTTAAGGCTCAAGAGTGTGAAGAAGTGGTCAATTTCGTGGGTGGCCAAGGAGGCTACAACAACTACTCCAACAACAACTATAAGGGGAATAACAACCTCTCTTATAGAAGTACTAATGTAGCCAACCCCGGAGACCAAGTCTACCCTCCACAAGCTACTCAAAACAAACCTTTTGTGCCTTACAACAATCAACAAACGGGTTATGCACCAAGGTCTAACTACCAAGGAGGAAACCAAGGCAACTATAATGGTCAAAAGTACAATGCTCCACCTGGTTTTCCTCAACCTTCACAAGGTCCTCCACAAGACAATGTTCAGCTCATGCTTCAACAAATAATTCAAGGTCAAGCTCAAAATGATGCTAATATGGGAAAGAAGATTGCTGAGATCAACACAAGGATGGATTCTTCACTCAATGAGCTTGCAACTCAAATAGGAGGTCTTCAACAAAAGTTCAAGCAACTTGATAACAAGGGCAAGGCTTCTAGCTCCAATTCTCAAGGCACTTTCCCCGGTAAGCCCGAAGCTAACCCAAAAGAGTATTGCAATGCTATCTCCACTATTGATGCAGATGAGTATGAGATAGTTATGCTAGAGTTTGAGCAACTATTCGAAGCTCCTTATGATACATCTACATTCAATGAGGACATTGAAGTTCAAGATGGGGAGGTGGTTATTGAAAATGACTCCATGGTTGTTGCTACAGAAATGGGTAAAGAAGTGTTTGATGAACCCAAGACTTCTACAAAGGCAAGAGTTGAGGAGGATGTAAGAGAAGTGGCTAAGAAGAGTGAAGAAGGAGCTTGTGATCTCCTTATCTATAAGCCACCACTCCCATATCCTGAGCGGATTTTGACTAAGGCACAAAAGAAAGTGCTTTCAAGCTTTAGAGGAAGTATGGAGAAAGTTGGAGCACCCTTGCCAAAGGGGGAGAGTTTGTCTCAAGTCAAGGGTCAAATAAGGTTCATCAAAGACTTGCTAGCTAATAGGGAGAAGGTAGAAGAGCTGATGGAAAGCCTTAATCCACCAAGCACAACAAGGGATGAGCCTAAGACTATTCCAAAGCTTGGTAATCCCGGAAATTTTTTGATTTCTTGCTCTCTTGGGAATTTAAAGATTGATGAAGCTTTGTGTGATTCTGGATCAAGTGTCAATGTGATGTCCCTTGAAATGTCTAAGAGCCTTGGGATTACAAACCTAAAGAAGTATCCCTCACCTATTACCTTTGTTGATGCTTCCTCAAGACAACCTATAGGCCTTGTTGAAGATTATCCATTGAAGATTGGTGAGTGTCTAGTCCCAACTGACTTCATAGTCATGGACATGGTTCAAGCAACAAGGCTACCTCTTCTCCTAGGTACTCCCTTCCTCAATACAGCTGGTGCAAGCATTGATTTCACAAACAAGAGGGTGATTCTCAAGAGTGTGAATGATAAGGTCTTCTATCCTATGAAGCCTTCTACCTTGGGTTTTTGTGGCACAATCACATGTGCTACTATTGAAATTGATGAAAAACCACCATATAAAAAGGAGCAGCTGATGGGATTCACTTGTGTGATGCTAAAGGATAATGATACCTCGGACCACAATGAGTATGATGGGTCAAGCTTTGATGGTGTGAGTCTTCTTGCTATGTTTGATGGAATCAATGTGGTGGAACATATAGCTGAGCCACCAAGGAGGGCAAGAAGGAGGTCTAAGAAGAAGAAGAAGGTGTTAGACATTGGAGCAAACACCATGTTCATCGAGAAGGGAGGAGGAACTTCACATCCACTCCATGACCCTCCCAATGTGTAAAAGGTTTGAAAAGTCAAGCTTAGTGACTTTAAACAAGCGCTCTTGGGAGGCATTCCCATGTTATCCTTGTATATATTCTTGTTTTTATTCTATAATCATGTTTCTTTGAGTTTTGAAAAGTCTTAGGTTGAGTATGGAGGGCTATGAGATTTCCCACCCCTCAATCAAGCAACCCATCCTACTCCTCCTCCTCCATGCGTTTTTGATCAAGGTACCACTCCAAATCATTGTAAATACCATTTAGTTTTTATTTTTGCATTTTGAAATCTTCTCCAAGCTTGGATTACACAAGAGACTGTGTAATTTAAGTTTGGGGGAGTATGGTATTTGACTTTGTCTTTTGTGATCTTATTTTTCTTTAGCATGCATATTTGAGTCTCACCTAAGGCATAGAAAAAATAAAAAAATTTCGAAAATTTCAAAAAAAAATATCATTTAGTTTGCATTTGCACTTGTTAACATTTTAGGATTGAGTCTAGAATTTTTCTCATTTAGGTTGTTTGCATATGCATTGGGAGCAATGATGAGCCTATCCTTGTAGATTTTTAACTCTTGTAATCAATTCAATACCCTAGTTAGTAGTTCTTTAATGCTTGTGAATGAATTTGAAAGTAAGGAAGAACCATGCTTGGACCACCTCATTTGTCACTAGTTTTTGGTTGAAATATGGTCTTGAATTTGATAGCCAACTCTACTCACTTAAACCGAATTTGGACATTTAATTATCATGCTTGCATTGAAAGTGAATTCATGGATTGAAAATACTTGAGCTTTCTTACTCACTTTGCCACCCTCTTGCTAGCTCAAGTAGAACTCCTACCAAACCTTACCTCCTTTGAAGCCAATTGTTTTTGTGTGACTACTTGTGAGGCCTTTATTTCGATTGAACTTAGCATAAAGTGTTAGGTTTGAAACGACAAGTATAGACTTTCATGTAGATTCTAACCTTGCATTTTGAGGTTAGCTTTAGGCTTAGGATTTGGGGGTTTAATTGGTTGTGATTATGCTTGATGAGTTGTGGAAAAGTTGGGAAGAAAGAGATGATGGTTAAAAGGGTTGGAGGAAGATAAGGGGAAGAATGGTTTGAAATGGAGAGTCTTGGGTTTTAAAAAGGAATAGCTCTAAGTAAATAAAAAGTGCTAGGTGGTCTTAAGAAATCAAAAGAGCCAAAAGGCCAAGTAATGAAAAATATATATATGCAAGGCCACCTAGAAATCAAAAGAAGAGCTAAATTAATAAGTGTAGACTACTCCATTCACCAAAATTACTAAGTTGAAGAAGTTCCCCCTTAAGGCTTTAAAAAGAGAAAAATGTTCCAAATTCAAAGGGTTTAGCAAGGCACAAAAGCCTTGATGAAAGGGTAGATTCTAGAGGGTTGAGTGAGCTAAAAAAATGAATGAGAAGGGTGTAGGATCATTGATAGTATTTCGGGTAGATGATAGTCTATCCTTGTATGCATCACTTGTTTCTTACCTTTAGCATTATGCATGTAGTTCAATCCTTTTGAGTGTTACCCTTACTTAAAGGGAGGTTTGCAAAATTGACTCAAGAATTGAGGTCAATTGCAAATCTAACCCACCAAATTTCTCATTTTAACATTAACCACTTTCTCTCCAAACCATTCTTCTCACTTTCAAATATTTACGAAATTGCCATTGATTCAAATTAATTTCTTTAATTTTTGGAAATCCAATTGACCAAATAATCTTCATCTTCCTCACTTATTCACGAAAATGCCATCATCATCAATTCACCCAACCACCATTTTCAACCAATTTGAAGCTTTAATTGCACCGAAAACCCATTTTTTAGCTTGAAAAGATGCTAAAAACAAGTGATAAGTCATTTTTTCAGTCAAATTTCGTGTTTTCCAGATCTGGGCTGCGATAGTAGACTTCATCTCACCTGGAGAAGTCTACTAAGTCAACGCAAAGGTTAGTTTTGCAATTGACCGCGTGAACAAAGTAGACTTCTCCAGGTTAGATGAAGTCTACTCCATTTCCTTTGAGAACAAAAAAATGGAGTAGACTTCTCGAGTAGACTTCTTTAAAGGCAGGTCATTTTTGCAATTGACCAAACTTTGACTTTTTTGGAGTAGACATCTCCGAGATAGTAGACTTCTCCGAGATAGTAGACTTCTCCGAGAAGTCTACTCCTAAAAGTAGACTTCATACGTGTCACTTTTGCAATTGACCAATCTTTGACTTTTTGTAATAGACAGCTGGAGAAGTCTACTAGGCTTTTTTTGGGTGACGAAAAGTTGAATTAAAAAGTAGACTTCTTTTGGCATGATAAGAAGTCTACTTTTTAATTCATTCAATGTTTGGTCAACCCCAAAACTAACCCATAGTAGACTTCTCCAGGGTTCAAGAAGTCTACTCCAAAAGTCAAACTTGGTCAATTGCAAAAGTGACCTGTATGAAGTCTACTTTTAGGAGTAGACTTCTCCGAGAAGTCTACTATCTCGGAAAAGTCTACTCCAAAAAAGTCAAAGTTTGGTCAATTGCAAAAATGACCTGTAAGAAGTCTACTCTGAAAGTAGACTTCTCCACAGAAGTCTACTTTTGGAGGAGAAGTCTACTCATCTTTTGGCAATTGCAAAACTGACCAGGGAGAAGTCTACTTTTTCGAGTAGACTTCTCTTAAGAAGTCTACTTTTTCGAGTAGACTTCTCTTAAGAAGTCTACTTTTCTTGACGAAGTCTACTACTAGTAGACTTCATTAACCATCTTAGAAGTCTACTTTTCTATATTTTTTAAAAAACGTTTTTTATCAAATATATAATGAATTTGTAAGATTTTCTTGGTCATGAGCTTGTGTTAGTAAGTGTTCTTGCCTCTATATCAGTTATACGTGTTTATAGTTTATAGGGATGGTGGAATCAGGTTTTGTGTTTTACAAGGTACTTAGCTTATTAGTCGTAGACTTCTCCAAGAAGTTTACTTAGTAGACTTCTCCAAGAAGTTTACTTAGTAGACTTCTCCAAGAAGTTTACTTAGTAGACTTCTCCAAGAAGTCTACTTAGTAAACTTCTCCGGACTTCATATGAAGTCTACTTCTTTAATTTCTTTATAAAATTCTTTAATCTGTAGTTTATGAAAAATAAAAATTATTTTTTGACTCTTGTGTTTGTGTTATTTATTAGTCTTTCTTATGTATGAGTTTTACATGTTTGTTTCTTATAATTGAGCTTTAATTAATTTTTGTGTGTTATTAGGTATTTAGCTTATTAGTAGTAGACTTCTTCAAGAAGTAAGTAGACTTCTACTGAAGTTTAGAAGTCTTCTTTTCAATTTTTTTTAATAATATTCATTTATCTGTAATTTATGTTAAATAAAAATTATTTTTTGACTCTTGAGTTTGTGTTATTTATTGGTATTGCTTATGTATGAGTTTTACATGTTTGTTTCTTATAATTGAGCTTTAATTATTTTTTTTTGTGTTATTAGGTATTTAGCTTATTAGTAGTAGACTTCTCCAAGAAGTAAGTAGACTTTTAATGAAGTTTAGAAGTCTACTTTTTTAATTTTTTTAATAAAATTCATTTATCTGTAATTTATGTTAAATAAAAATTACTTTTTGGCTCTTGAGTTTGTGTTATTTATTGGTATTTCTTATTTATGAGTTCTACATGTTTGTTTCTTATAGTTAAGCTTTAATTAATTTTCTTCTTTTATTAGGTATATAACTTATTATTAGTAGACTTCTAATGAAGTGTAAAAGATTACTTTTTCAATTTGTTAAAATTTCCGCCCAATTTATTAAAGTTTCCACCTTTTAAAGATGGTGATGACTGAGTAAGATGTCAAGGAATAAGTATGGTGATAAGTGAATAAGGTGTCAAGAAAAAAGTCTGAGTAAGAAGTCTACTAATGAAGACTATTGGAGAAGTCTACTGGAAAAGCCTGAGTAAGAAGTTTAAGTACTTTTGTTTCAGTTTGATTGTAAGAACCTCTTTTAAGACATTAAGTACTCATTTCTCTCTATTTGTATTTTCAAAATTGGGTTTTCTGATGGTTTTCTTTACTCTTTTATGATCTTAGATATTTTCTTTTGTTGTCTTATCTCTGGAGTTTACTTTATCGAAAGTTCACACTTTTTATTAAAAATATGTAAATGAGTTAAATTATCGAGAGAAGTCTACTCGAGAAGTCTACTCAAGAAGTTTACTATGTAGTATAAGTCTATTCTAGAGTAGTCTACTTGTAGTATAAGTCTATTCTAGAGAAGTCTACTTTGGAAGTCTACTCGAGAAGTTTACTCGAAAAGTCTACTCTGAAATCAAACTTAAATTTTTCTTGGAGATTTCTACAATCTAAAGAGTTAATATGTTTACAAAAATGTAGCTCATATTAAAACAAAATCATTTATTATTAGCTTTGTCTTATTACCAAAGATGAACTTAGATCCAACAACAATGAGATATAAAAAATTACATTCAAAACGTTTAACATTATAAATTAAAAAATACTGTAAAAAACTCTTCTGATTTTAGGCACAAAATCTTGACGCAGCTTCATTCTTTCTCCCATTTTCTCTGTCTGAACCTAATCCACCATTAAAAAAATAATCAAACCCAAATTATAACTAAAATATAGTTAGCAGAACTAATGAGCATTTAAATTTTAATTACTGAAAACTCAAAAATACGAAAAACTGAGGATAAGATAGTAGTACCTTTGAATCTTTGATTGTGAGAAAGAGAGAATAAAAAAATAATACCTGCAATAAAATTCAGATCTGCAACAAAATCTACCAAATTTATACAATAATAAGTTTAGATCTGTAACAATAAACCCAAATCTACAATAATAATTTAAAAGACCCTCTGCCATCCATTGCAGCAGAGCCGTTTCATGAGCAATCTGTAATAATAAGCTCAAATTTGTAATATGAACACAAAGCAAAGAAAAAGAGGAACACAAAAGCACATATTTGCTTACCACTACCATAACCAGCAAGTGAGAGGAGATTGAAGGTGAGATAGATATGATAGAGATGAGAATGACAACAAGAAATAAAGGAGAAGAGATTCATGGCCAGAGAGGAGGGAGAGGAGAGGAGGCGTTATTTTAGACAGAGAGAGAGGCACTTTATTTTTAACACAATTAGGTTAAACTCTCTTTATATATTTAGGAAAATTTTCGAGAGAAGTCTACTCGAGAAGTCTACTCAAGAAGTCTGCTATGTGGTATAAGTCTATTCGAGAGAAGTCTACTCGAGAAGTCTGCTAAAGAAGTCTGCTATGACTAATAAGTCTATTTGAGAGAAGTCTACTTTGGAAGTCTACTCGAGAAGTCTACTCGAGAAGTCTACTATGTAATATAAGTGTACTCGAGAGAAGTCTACTTTAGGAGTCTACTCGAGAAGTCTACTTAACCAGTAAAATTGAGTTCCCGCCCAATTTGTTAAAGTTCCCGCCCAATTTATTAAAGTTCCCGCCCAATTTGTTAAATAATTTCGATTTCCCGCTGTAGTTTATGAAGTCTACTAGAGAAGTCTACTAGAGAAGTCTACTGTGTAGTATAATTCTATTCGAGAGAAGTCTACTCGAGAAGTCTACTTACCCTAAACCCTAAATAAAATATTTTTGATTAAAACTTATATCAAAACATTAATTTACTTAACATATTCACAAATTACAGTTAAAATAATAAAGATATCAACGCTAAATCATTAACCAAACCACAAATTATGAATTTATAAAAAAACATTTCTAACCTAATTTGGCTATGTTTATTTAAATTGATTCATTTTTTTGAAATTTTATTTTTTGTAGATGGAAAATGTATATGTTTTGGTTATTTATCTAAGTTTAAAAAATAAAGTCTTTATAATTTTTTAATTAATCCTCAAAAAATTATTTGAGAGAATTCTACTCGAGAAGTCTACTCAAGAAGTCTATTATGCAGTATAAGTCACACGAGAGAAGTCTACTTTGGAAGTTTACTCGAGAAGTCTACAAGAGAAGTCTACTGTGTAGTATAATTCTATTCAAGAGAAGTCTACTGGAGAAGTCTACTGGAGAAGTCTACTCAAGAATTCTACTTACCCTAAACCCTAAATAAAATATTTTCGATTAAAACTTATATCAAAACATTAATTTACTTAAGATATTTACAAATTACAGTTAAAATAATACAGATATCAACGCTAAACCATTAACCAAACTATAAATTATGAATTCATATAAAAAAATTTCTTACCCTAACAATTACAACCTTATACCATGTACTTTAAACCTTAACCCTAACCCTTTTAAATTGAATACACATGAAACTTATAAATTGATTCATATTCATGAAATTTTATTTTATATATATGCCAATTGTCTATGTTTTAATTGTGTTCATAATTTTTTTTACCAAATTTTTTTTTATAATTTTTATTATTAAAATTTGAGATTTAGTGATTTAGTAGACTTCTCTATATGTATTAGTTTCTAACCTAATTTGGCTATGTTTATTTAATTTGATTCATTTTTTTGAAATTTTATTTTTAATAGATGGAAAATTCATATATTTTGGTTATTTATCAAAGTTTTTTATAACATTAATTTTTATAATTTTTTTAATTAATTTTAAGGAAGTTATTTGAGAGAAGTCTACTCTACAGTATAAGTATATGTGATAAGTCTACTTTGGAAGTCTACTCGAGAAGTCTACTTTAGAAGAAAGTACACTTCTTGGAGAGGTCAAGAAGTCTACGCGGGAAGTCTACTCTCTCGTAGTAGACTTCTCTAGGGTAAAATCGTCATTATCGCGAATGTTTTTTGTTTGGTCATAAGGGTGAGAGTTGTAATTTCACTACCCCTGTGGGTTACTTTTGCCAAACATTCAATAGGGGGTCTAGTTTTGGAGAAAGAATCAAGTTTTAGGTTATTTTTAGTAATTTCCCCTTACTTAAATGCAAAATCGGATGAATTGGGATCATTTTTATCTCAAAACCCACTCCTTAAACCAAATGAATTCACTAGCCTTGCAATGTCATGATTCATGGTTTTGATCTTAATGAATGTTAAAGAGTTGGCTTGATAGGGAGACTTGTTTTGATTAAATTCTTAGTACACTTGAATGTTGAGATGGGCATGGCTAATTCTTTTGGAGTAGGAAGTATTCACATGTATTCTAGAATTAAGAACTAGGTTATTGATTTGATTATTATTGTTAACTATCTTGGATATTGAGCTCCCACTTTCAAACTCTCTCCTTAGCTTGTGTTTTATTTGCTTGAGGTCAAGTAAATGGCAAGTTTGGGGGAGTTGATATGTCTATATTTTGCATCTTAGTTCCTCCCATTTAGTGTAAGTTTCTTGTCATTTAGGAACTCAATATAGCATCATTGTGTTGCATTGTATCATTTAGAGTCCTAGAGTGTTTTTGCATAGTCCTTGCATGTTTTGGTGCATTTGGAGTCTTGATCAGGTAACATGGATGCTGTGGAGGCAACAATGGAGTTGGAGAGGAATGGCACAGCACTTGGAAGAGCAAGAAGTTGCCAAAAAGATGGAGAAGAAGAATTCTGAGGACGGTGCGACGAGAAGGTTCGGCGAAGCTGGCCGAAACTTTCCTCCAGGACACCCGTTCGGCGAGATGGTTCGACGAGACGGTTCGGCGAAGCTGGCCGAAACTTTCCTCCAGGACACCCGTTCGGCGAGATGGTTCGACGAAGGCACGCCGAAACTTTCCTCCAAGACGACCGTTCGGCGAGACGGTTCGACGAGTCACGCCGAAACTTACCCAGAAGCGAGAAGACGGATCAAGGCATTGAAGCCCGGTTCGACGACACCGTTCGACGATGCTCACCGAACCAAATGTTCAGGAGTTCAGTTCGACGTGTTGGTTCGGTGAAGCTCGCCGAAACTTTCCCAGACGAATCTTTTTTGTCTACTTTATGGGTCCCTCCTATAAATACTCTTTAGACCTAATTTTTATGCTAACTTTTATTCTCTCTTGTCTTGTCATAAATTTTTAGCCTCTTTGAGAGAAAACCTTGTATTTGCTTTGAATCTTTAAGTTTTATGCAATATCTATCTTGAACTTCTATTAATCTTTTCTCTAATCATGTTTAACCTTTCTCTTATCTTTGATTTGATGGGTTTCACTATGATTAGTGAGTAGTTCTTTAGGAACTTGGGGATGGGTTAGATTTAGGGTTTTCTAATGGTTCAATCTTGCAATCTAGGATAGATTCTTTCATCTCTCTTCTTATTAAGGTGTTCTTAATGCCAAATAGCTAATCTTTTGCTATTTTGGATCATAAGCATTTCACACACCCACCAAGTGTTTGATGAAATGCTTGAACCAACTTAATAAGAGATTTACATACCTAGCCTAAAACATCATTAGTTGTCTAGGGTGTTTGTCATGCTATTTAGACTTGTGATTAATGCTTGCTAATCATTTTAATGCTAAAACATCATTAGTTCATTAGGATGATTAGTAAAGGGATTATTGCCACACATCATGGATTAGTCTTTAATTAGTGTTCTAGGCATAGAGATGGCTTGATTAATTGCTTAAATGATTGCAAGATTGTCCATTTAGTTTCCCAAATCAATGATTCCATCCCTAGGTTTCGTTTTTAGTTAATTGTCAATCTTGATTAGTAGTTAATTGCTTGATTAGTATTTGATTAGTGATAATTAAGGTTTTAGCTCATTTAGTTAGTCTTGTAGTATCTTTCTTAGCTAGTAGATTGCTTTTAATAGTTCCTTGTCACCTTAAAGCTTTTAATTTAGCTTAGATTAAACTGAACTTTGTATTCTTATTGAATCATCTCCCAAGATGGATTGATACCTCAAATATTGCAATGATATGAGCAATTGAGGAATTGCTAACAAGTGTAAAAAATACTTGTTTCAATAAACTTTAGAGTAACGTTAGGTTATCGGATTATTAATATTCGTTAGGATACCGAAATGTTTTAAAATTAAGAATGATTTTTTTTATGTAGAATTTTTTTTTTTAGAGATTCATTAATTTTTGTTATTAATTAATGTGCAGATGAGGCCTTCTCGTCGTAACCACTATTATCAGTTTATGCCTGCTAATGGTGGTGGGACCTCGTCCGGGACAGTTCCGATTCCGGATTCGTCTCAGCACTACACTACTTCCGCTACTGAGTCGGAAGTTCCGCAGACCCAGTCCCAGAGTGCTGCGCCACCGACACACTTCCGGCAACTCGCCGTTCCTCTTCCATATGCCCATATGACGGTTGATGATTTGATTGCACAACCGGGAAGAACTCATCTTACGAAATTAGATCCGAATCATGTAGACGGAAAATGGTATGCTTTTAATTTATAATTTTATAATTATATATGTTTCCAATTTTTGATTTAATTTTTTTTTTTAGGTTCGGGATCGAAAGAAGTGTCGGACGGTCCGTTAGCGAAATCATAAAGTCATTTTTCACCGAGCCTCATGCAAATTTCTCTCAACTCTCGCCGGAAATCTTCGAAACTTGGTTTAAAATATTTGCGGTAAAAATTATCTTTTTTTAATTATTAATTATCAAAATTGATACTAAATAACTAAAACTAATTGTTTTGTTTTTTTTTTTAATTATTATAGCAAAAATAAACGTGGGATTCTGGTAATACCGAGACCGTGAGGGAAGCGTTTAGGTCAAAAGTGATGGGATGTCTCGCAGGCACCGTTTCAGACTGGAAAAGAAAATGGGAAGTCATAGGCGACGACGCAAAACCGATATTCATCGAGAAGACGGTTTGGGACAGATTGGTTTGCTATTGGCGGGACCCCCACTCGGTCGTCATCTCTGCAAAGTGCTCATCCTCCCGTAATACCATTGGTCCGGACGGTTCACCCGCATCATTGCCTCATACAGCTGGTCAAACGCCTTTTGCGGGTGTTCGTTTACAAATGGTATATTATTACTTTCATAATTTAATTTTTTATTTTTTTAAAACTTTTACTAATTAACAAGTTTACAAAAAATGTAGGCATCCGAAAACGGAGGTGTTTTGCCTCCGATGACGGAAGTTTTTGCGAAGACACATCGGAAGAAGGCGTCGGGCCTCTTTGTCTTGGATAAAGCCGAGAGGATCTCCAATGATGTCACATCGAAGATTGCCGAGCGAAAGTCCCAGATGTCTCAGCTATCACCTGGCGGTTCTTCGGTGCAATCCGGGGGGTTAACCACTCCCGACATCGATCGGATCTACGAGGAGGTATGTACTTATAATAATAGATATATTATTATAATATATTTATTTTCTAATCATAATTAATTTGATTATTTTTAAAAAATGTAGGTTGCTCCTAAGAGAAAGGGGAAAGTCGTAGGGATGAGATCCATTCATAATGTCCCATCTGCTTCGTTTTTTGCCCCTCGACGGTCTCCCGAAGATGATCATGTCGTCCTACGTGCCAAGATAGCGAGTCTCCAACAAACTCAATCAGAATATCAGCAACAAGTCAAAGCTGAAATTTCGGAGTACGACCCTATCTTCGAGATAGTGGCGGTGGGAAATCCCCAGATCGCCGCACTATTGCAAGAGAAGCGGAGATGACGAGCGGCAGCAGAACATGCCGGGCCAAGCCATTCGATAGAGGAAGACTTGACCGAGCAACAGCGCGAATCACGCCGTCTTAAGTCACTTTAGGCGGCATGGACTTGTATGGCTGCAACATCTCGGTTCATCAAGTCGATATTGTGCCAAATGACGCCTGCTTGCTTCTTATTCTTCTCTACTTGGTCCTAGATCATCGTCCAAGCTTCAGCAAGTTTCCATATGATCCAAATCACCTGAAATAACACTCCAAATGCAAGGATATGCTGGAAAATGCAAGACCTAAAGCTAAGACTTACTAACTCTAAAATGGATGCAAACTAGACTATATGGACAAGTTATATGCATGAAACAATGCAAATTCTACACTAAATGGATGTTAAAATGGTATAAATATGCTAACTATCGTTAGTCTACAATAACTTCCATATATTTTTCACATAAGTCTACATTCACTTTGTGTCATTCCGTTGTACATAAAGTTTTCATATTTGGATTGAAAAAGTCTACGAATGCGTCATAACATTCAACATCATATTAAAACATGTCTACCGTTAAGTCTTTCTAGAACTAGAATATATACAAAGATAGTCATGGGATTGCCTCCCAAGTACGCTTTTGTTTAACGTTGTTTACCTCGACTTTCCTTACTCCCTTTTAACGTGGGATCGAGGTGGATGGAATGGCTGGAGACACGGTGGAGCTTGTCCCTGGTTGGACCTCTACGGTGTAGATTGTTCTCATATCTCCACTACCCTTTCCTCTTCCTTTTCTATCAATCCCGGTGGAAGCAAAAACTGCGCCCATGCAAATGGTTTTGGACCTCCTTTACACTTGATCTTACACAATATAGAGCCATCCTTAATCTCTGTTGGATGCAAACTCAGGGTGCTCTTAGGTTGAGCTCGACTTTTGCTAGGCATTCCCCTACCATTACCATAGAAGATCTTTAAAGGGACCTCATTCTTGGCGTTTTTTTCCGGCGCTATGCTTTCGGGAACCTCTTCTTCTTCTTCACAGCTGAACAAGGCTGTCAGGGCCTCTCCATCAAGTTAATCCTTAGGTTTCATCTCGTCCTCAAAGCCATCCTTTCCCTTCGTTTCAATCGAGAAGCAAGATCTCTCGGTTTCTCCTTGTTCTTTCCGGGTAAGACTTTGACTTGGTCCAAGCTTCCACATGGTGTCCCCTTCCAGCATGAACCTCCTGATCTTTGGAGACATGTTTCTCCTTGCATGGGTTCAGCTCATCCGTGATGTGCACTTGAAAGACTTGGCCATTGATCATTGGCTTATTCACACCATCCTTGATGTCAAACTTGAATTTCACACCTTTCCCCAAATGTAGAGAAATTTTTCCATTTTTCACATCAATAATGGTTCCAGCAGTAGCCAAAAATGGCTTTCCCAAGACAAGAGGATTTTTGTCTTCCTCATCCATCTCCCAAACAACAAAATCAGTTGTAGTGGTGACATTGTTTATCTTCAAGGGTAGGTCTTCAAACACCCCTTTTGGTAGCCTTACACTCCTGTCAGCTAGGATTAGGGAGACATTGCACTCTTTGAATTCTGTGAGACCCAACTTCTTAGCTGTGGAGTAAGGCATGAGGTTTATGCTCGCCCCCAAATCACACAAGCTATTCTCAAACCGCAAATGACCTATGCCGCAAGGCAATGTGAATGAATCGGGGTCACCAAGCTTCTTTGGTTTGATTAACTTGTGGGTGATGACACCACACCCCTTGCTCACAACCACAACTTTTTGTATCTCCTTTGCCCTCTTGGCAATCACATCTCTTAGAAACTTAGCGCTCTTCGGCACAAGTGCTAAAGCATCAAGCAAGCACATCTTCATCTCGATGTCTTTGATACTTTTCTCAAACAAGGTCGTGTGCTTTTCTAACAGCTGCTTCTTGAAGCTCGCAGGAAAAGGGAGTTTTGGTTTGTAGGGAGGAGGAACATCTTCTTGCTTCCTTGGTGTTTCTTCCACAAACTCTTCCTCAACCGTTTCCTTAGATTTTCTTGGCCTCTCAATGTACACATCGTGGATGGTGATTCCGTGGTCTTGTGAAAGACTATCCTCCCCTCTTGAACCAGAATGTTCTCATTGGTATTTAGTGGTGACCGTGGTGTTAACACTTTGCCACTTCGAAGAGATATCATGTGAGCATACTCTTTCGGATTTGCTTCACACTTGCCCGGTAAGCCTCCTTGATTTGATGTGCTTGCCTTGCCTTTCTCATACTGCATTAGCTTATTGTTGAGTTCAGTAATCTGATTAGCAAGGTCGTTGGCGGAGTTGTCTTGCCTAACTTTCATCTCAGCTAGTTTCTTTTGCAAAGGTATCTTCGCATTCGCTTGGTTTTGCAAGAGTTGCTTGTGCATAGCTTGAATCGGATCGTGAGTAGTATCTTGAGCTTGTTGTGTTTGAACAAATCCAGGGGGATACCCTTTGTTTCCTTGCTGTGGTGGACCTTGCTAGTTGCCTTGTTTAGGTCCTTGATAGTTGCTCTTGTTCACATAACCGCCTTGGTTAACAAACGGTTTTTGTGGCGGGTAGACTCGATCATTGGGGTTCTCCACGTTGTTGCTTCGATATGACAAGTTGTTGTTGTTGTTTTGGTACTTGGGGAAGTAGCCTTGTGGTCTAGGGTAGTCTTGACCACCGACCCAATTGGCTTCCTCTTCGCTTTTTTCTAGCTCCTCTAGAACATCCGTAGCCTCACCCACAAAGTGTACATGCTTTTGGTTTGCAAGTACCAACTTGTCAATCTTTTCATGGAGTGATTTCAACTCCCTCTTGGGTCCCTCTAGGTCAGACCCTCTCGGTACTCGGTCATAATCCTCATTGTAATTGCCATCAGTCAAGGCAAGATTCTCTATAAGCTCCATCCCCGCGGCTATGTCTTGGCCTAGGAAGTTGCCTTTGCTCGCCGTGTCTAGGAACATTATGATCTTTGGCAAAGCTACTCTATAGATGGTGCTCAAGAGAGACTCTTCACTAAAACCGTGGTGAGGGCATTGGATGGTGTAATCTTTGAACCGCTCCATAGCCTCACTAAACGCCTTATTTTTCCTTTGCGTGAAGCCACTAATCTCACTTCTCAAGCGGGCAGTCCGTGTGCTTGGGAAGAAATTGGGCAGGAAGGCCTTCTTGCAGTCAGCCCATGATGTTATAGTCCCTTGAGGCAAGGTCTTCTCCTAATGCCGAGCTTTATCCCCAAGTGAAAATCAGAAAAGCCGGAGCTTGAAACTATCCTCCGATATACTGTTTATCTTGATCATACCGCACACTTGCTCGAAGTTGTCCAAGTGCTCTAAAGGGTCTTCCATGGCAAGTCCATGGAACTTACGATTCTGCACCATGACACAAAGCCGGGCTTGATTTCAAAATTGTTGTTTTGCACCGGTGGAGGTGCAATGCCAAACCGATTGGTGTGGGTGTTTGGTGCATCACCCGCACCGATGATCTGTGGTGGTCTCGGTACGTGGTGGGGGTTTCCATTGCTCCTACCAGGACCAGTTTGTGGTGGAACAACTTCATCTTGATCAGCCATACCATCTTCCACAAACTGATCTTGAATCGCGTTCTATTTCTCTTATCAAGCGTGCACGTCCAAGAAGATGAATGTTACCTAGAGGTGTAAGCAAATTGTTGTCTCCTCTAGACCTCAAATTCATGTACATGAAAACACACACAAGTAGGTAGAAAGATCAGTAACAAAGTTGAAAAGAAAAACTTAGTCTTGACCAAGTTCCAAATGATAATGCTTTCACAACCCAATTTGGCAACGGCGCCAATTGATAAGTAGATATTTTCGGTACTTAATCAATACCCAACTCTACTCATGTCATTGTAGTAGTTGAGGTTATCAATCCAACTTGGGGGAAAGAACACTAGGAATTCAAGAACAAGATGAATCTAAGCAATATTCGAATTTAGGTGGTGGGATTTTAAAAACTACTAAAGCAATCCAAATGATTTTTAAGATATAAATAGACTATTAAACACTACTCTAGGCAATTTCTAAAATTATAGTAATGAGCAAAATCAAAGCTTAAGGATTTAAAACTCTAAATGCAAATATTAGAAGCTTTCTAGCAACTTAAGCAACAAACTTGGAAAATAAAGGAGATTGATTTTTGATTTGTCAAATATGAAAGAGAGATTCAAGGCCGAGGTTTGGATAATGGGAGATTCAAGGTTGGATCTTGGGTTTAAACAAAAGTAGATCTACATAATAAGGTTGGATCTTGGGTTTAAACAAAAGTAGATCTACACAAATTATGAGCTAACTCTAAGCCTAAAAAACGAACACAGATCCTTCCATGGTGTGTGGATAAGATCACTTCATCAAACCTTTCTCTCCAAACCCATGGTGTGTTGTGGCTTAAAATAAGATAGTTTCTTGGATGGGTTTATGAGATTCCTAAGTCATCATGAGATAAGGAAATCTCTATGGACACAAATATCTCCATCGAGAATCTTTGGCATTAATCCCTCCAATCCAAGAATAGTTAAGAGTTAATAACATGTTAAACCCCTAAATCTAACCTCTTAAACCTCCCTAAACCCCTCGGCCTCAAATCCTAAAGCTACTACTCGCTAATCATGCCTAAATACTCCATTATCATAAGATACGAAATGCTAAACATGATTAACATTAAACAGAAAGAATATTAAGATTACAAGATAAGTTCTTGCTTATGGAAATCAAAAAGTGCGACTACAAAACTTAAAGAAAGCTTAAAACCTTAACAATGGTGAAAGAGCTAAAAGAGGAGAAGGCAAAAAGCATAAAAGATAAGATGTCCTCAAAATGTAGGGTTTTTAGCTATTTATGGCATAAAGAGAATGGTCCCCTCACAAGCGGACAAAATGTGAGCTGGTCGGATAAGGATGGCGCGTTTGGGTGTAGAGATCGAGCATAACCTTCGATCTCGTGCTCAATCTTGTCCTGGGAATGGCTTGCTTCGCTCGATCGTTGGGTGATAAGAGAGCTTTTTCAAGTTTCCAATCAATCCTAAAGCCTCTTTCTGTTTCTGTAGTACTTTAGGTGTCAATCCATCTTAGGTGTTGAAAGCCACCAAAAATGCAAGAGTTCAAAGTAAAGCTAAGTCAAATTCGGGTTAAATGGGGGAAACAACATGTAAAAATTATTTCCAGCAACTAACTGACCGTGAAAACTATTTGAAAACTCCTAGTGAAGGGTTAAATAACTGCTAGACAACTTCTAAGAATTTAAATGACTTAACTACTGGTTTTAAAATTCAAATACTAACAAGAGACCAAATGAGTGATTTCTAGCAAGTGAGATGAATTTTAAAAACTATTTATGACAACCTAACGACTTCTAAATGACTACTAGGTTATAAAATGATACTCTAAACAATTTTAAAATTATAAAACTATCAAGAACACTACTTTATGAATTATGAGACTCTAATGCAAATATTAAGCAAACTAGGCAATTTTTAACAAGGTAGAAACAAGATTTAAACTTTGAATCTAAAAGGTGATGACTTTAAAAATTCAAATACTAAAAGCAGATTCAAGGTTGAGGTTCATGCTTAGATAGGCTCAAAATTCGAACTTGGGTTTTTAAAAATATTAATCTACACATTTCTAATGAGTTATCTCTAGGTCTAAGAAGCAAAAGCTAGATTTTTCCATGGTGTTTGGTAAAAATCCCTTTATCAATTTCTCCTCCTAACCCAGTGTGTGTGGTGGAAAGATAGATAGATAAGCATAGAGCAAAGATCTTAACATGACCTAACTAACTCCCTATGGGAAAGAATGAGCTAGTCTCTTGGGAAAGAATGGTAAAAATCCCTTTATCAATCTCTCCTCCTAACCCATGGTGTGTGGTGGAAAGATAGATAGATAAGCATAGAGCAAAGATCTTAACATGACCTAACTAGCTCCCTAAACATCCATGGTGTATGGGAAAGAATGAGCTAGTCTCTTGGATTTGAGTTTATGGGATTTACTAAGTCCTTTTGGATAAGGAAATCCCTAGAATCAAAGAGATATTTCTCAAGAATCTCTAGGCTTTGAACCCTCCAAATCCAAGAAGAGATAAGGTTTAAGAACAAGGAAAACCCAAGATTGAACCTCTTAAACCTCCATAATCACCTCAACCTTAAATTTTAAAAATCTACTCACTAATCAACATTGAACTCTCACAAATCATAGGAGAAGGAGAGTTAAACATGATTAGCTAAACAAGAAGGGAGATTAAAACTTTAAAAAGAAGTACTTAGCATAAAATTAAAAATCCAAAAGTTACAAAACTAATGTTTTTGCCTCCAATGGAGGCTAGACCTAAAAATGAAGAAGATACTCTAAAGAATTTCGTGGCTGCCCTAAAAAATAGGGTAAAATGTTTATATAGGACGACAAACAAATGGTCCCCTCACTAGAAGCTAAAAACATGAGTTGGCAAAAGTTTGAAAACCAAAGAAGAGGAACGGGGAATTTTTTTGAGTAATTTTTCTCCACTTCTTTTGGCCAAGCTTTCCCTTCACTTCCATCAACTCTCAAGCTCTTCTTGAACCTTCTTGTACATGCTCAGCATCCAAGGCAACTCCATGCACTGCATATAACCTGAAAATGATGCATATATGTAAGAACTATGCAAATGCGAATGCATTATGTCTAAAAACCTAAAATGGGACAAAAGTTACAAATAATCTAAGTATGAATGCAATATGAATGCAATTATGTTCTAAATGCATTGTAAATGCATGAAATATCTAAGTATATCAACTCCCCCAAACTTGCCTTTTGCTTACCCTCAACCAAATCTTCAAGCAAATCAAAGACAAACTACGAGAAGAGGTTTGAAAGTGGGGGCTCAAATCCAAAAGTGTTTTTTAAATGAATCAATTCAATGGTCCGTGTTCTCAACCCTAAGATGCAGCAAACAAACTTTACTCAAAAGAACTTAGCCATATTCATCACATATTGAATTTCAAATCAAGACTTGTCTATTCAAAGCAATCCAAGAATCCTAACCTTTAACATTCATTTATGCTCAAACCGTGAATCACACTTATGCTTTCAAAACCGAATACATTTGGCTAAGGGTCAAGGCTAAGAGATAAAGATGATCTCATTCAAGTGTGTATTCCAAGCAATGGTTTCTCTCAAGAAGGATTGAACTCGTTCATAATGCTAAAGGTAAAAGGCAATTGATGCATACATGACTATACTCTCATCTACCAAATACACTTACAATGAATCCTAGTACCCCTCTCATTCATTTTCTTTTTCAGCTCACTCACCCTCTAGAAATACCCAAAACAAGCTAGTAACACGCCAAGTACAACCCACATCTACCAAATACACTAATTTTTTTTTTTAGCTCTTTTCTTTTCTTTTGATAGCTCTCTTCTTATGTTTTGTTTTTTCTTTTTTTCCTTTTATGCATTTGGCCTTTTGGATCTTTTCTTTTCTTTTTCTAATAGAGCTATCAACTTTTCTTTTCTACTTGAGCTTTTATTCAAAACAATTCAAGACCAGCCACTTTAAACTATGTATCCCTTTTTATTTAAACTCCTAACACCTTCTGTTTCTCAAACACAAATCAAGGTAAGCAAATTTATATCATCACCCATTAATCCCACCCAAATCAAGACTAAAACTAGCTTCAATATGCAATGCTAGAATCATATGAGAGCCTAAACATGTCGCCTTAAACCTAACATTTTATGCCAAGTTCAATCAAAAGTATAAGGCCTCACATACACACACGAATTTTGGCTTGAAAGGAGGTAAGGGTTAAGGTGTGGAAGTCTATTTAGGCTCACAAGAGAGTGGTGAAGGAAATAAGAAAGCCTAAATGTTTTTTGTAATATATGTATTCTTTCCCAAATGCACAAGTATGATAACTAAAAGTTCATGTTAAGGTTCCAATTTATAGGAAATGATTCAATTCATGCTTGCTTTAACTTAAGCCAAGAAAATAAAGAAAAATGGTCCAAATATGGTTAGAGCTTACTTTCATAGTTTGCACAAAGCATCAAATTAAGAACTACTAACTAGGGCCTTAAACCAATTCATGAGCTAAACACTTTACAAGGAAGTTAATATCATTGCCCCCTATGCAAATGCAAGCAACCTATATGATAAAAATTCTAGACTTAATCCTACAATATTCTACAAATGCAAATGCAACTACATAATTTTTGTTTTCAAATTTTCTGATTTTTTGGTATTTTTCTATGCAAATATATGGATGTATGAAGACTCAAATATGCTAAAGGGAAAATAAGAACACAACGCACAAAATTTAATCTCTCAACCGCTCCCCCAAACTTAAATTACACAGTCTCTTGTGTAATCAAAGTTCAAGAGAGACCATCAATAAAAATTAAAATTAAAATCCAAAAATGCATGATATTTACAAGGCTTGTGGATGGTGTACCTTGGAGCTAGCTGAGGTTCGACCTTGCCCTTTTAACTCCCAAGAACCTGGTTTTGGATCTCCATTTCCCTTGTTCCTGCTCACTCAAACTCAAAAGGACAATCTAGAACAAAAATAAACAACCATATACACAAGGATAGACATGGGATTGCCTCCCAAGTGCCCTTTGTTAAAAGTCTCTTAGCTTGAATTTCCTTACTCTTCCCTAAGATGGTTTTAGGGTGAAGTAGGTGGCTGGAGACGTGGCTGAGTGTGCTCCTTGTGTCATATCCACGGTGTTGATAGTAGACAGCATCTCTTGCACCCTTGCTTCATCCTTCTCTAAACCGGGTGGAAGAATGAACTTTGCCTTTGAGAATGGTTTTGAGCCTCCTTTGCTCTTGAATTTGTACTCAATGGAACCATCCTTGAGTTCCAATGGATGTAAACTCAAAGAGGTCCTTGGCCCAGCACGTCTATTGCTTGACCCATCTCTATCTTTCTTTGTTAAACTCACCAAAGGGTCTTTTTTCTTGCCTTTCCCTTTTGGTGGCTTCTTCTTGAGGGCTGTTTCTTGGTCACAACCAAACATCATCAGCATTGACTCGCCATCAGGCTCTTCCTCATCATTGAACTTAATCCTAGGCCCAGGGTTGTCCATCCTAGACTCATCCTTAGGATTCTTGGTTAAACTCATCAAAGAGCCCTTTTTCTTGCCTTTCCCTTTTGGTGGCTTCTTCTTGGGAGGTGTTCTTTCTTCACAACCGAACAGAGTCAGTAGGGATTCACCATCAGGCTCTTCTTCAGCAGTAGACCTAAGCCTAGGTTCGGCCTTATCCTTACTTGTACCTGAGACAAAAGCAAACTTAACCTTTCCCGCAGGCTTGTCTTGCAAGCACTTGGCTAGTTGTTTGCTTCTAAAGGCTTGGGCTTCCAAACACTTTTTCAAGTTAGCCTCATCCCTTTGCTTCTGACAGACACGTTCCTCTTGATCAAAAGTGTCTTCCTCAGCTTCCATCATTCCACAAAATTTTCCTAAAGGAGGTGTGATCGTGTATGAAACCGAGTTATTCACATTCTTTAGGATGACCTATTCTTTAACAAAATCAATTGATGCACCCAATATGATGAGGAATGGCGTGCCTAGGAGCATAGGAAGGTTCTTGGAATTGTCTATATCCATGACCACAAAATCAGTTGGTACCAAGCAATTCCCAACCTTCACCGGATAGTCTTTGATCAAACCAAGTGGTTTCTTTATAGACCCATCTCCAAATGTGATCTCAGTAGGATGCCAATCCATACTACATATTTCAAGTCTCTTGACCATTTCAAGTGCCATAACACTCACTGAGGAGCCCGAATCACACATAGCTTCTTGAACCTCAACATCGCCTAGCTTGCATACAATGGAGAATTTTCCCGGATTGTTGTGCTTTGCCAAGGTCCTGAGCTCATCCATTGCTGCAATGTGCTCTCTTGTAGGCTCCTGGATCTTCTCTTTCTCCTCAGCAAACGGTTCTTGCATCATCAAAACCTCATCAACCGGTTTCCTCAAGATGTGTTTAGCTTCCACATTGTTGATCTTTGTGAAAACCCCCTCCCCACTTAGTCTCTCAATGACCCCATTGAGACTAGAATCATCATTGGAGTAGATGGAAGTCTCATACTCATATTAATACATTGATGGATCCATGTAATCAAGAGTGGAGGTCCTTTCCTCAAGAGCTTGGATAGCTTGACAATGCTCCTTAGGATTTGCTTCACTTTGCCCCGGTAGAGTTTCTTGTCCACTTGAGATAGCCTCTTCTTCCTCAAGCTGCTCAACCGTGGTGTTGAGGTTGCAGATTTGTGTAGCAATGGCAGTGTAAGAAGTGTGCATCCCAGTGGTAGATTCAGCCAATATCTTGTCCATGTTTAACAAGCTAGTGGTTTGTGCTTGCAAAATCTATAGGAGCATGTCATGGATGGAGTCTTGGGTGTGAGTGTGAACTTATTGCTGAGGTAAAAAGCCAGGAGCTCCATATGGCTGGTTCCCTTGTGTTTGGCTTTGAAAGTGGTCTTGATAGTGGATGAATCCCATGTTGTAGCCTCCTTGGTTGGCTAGATAGTGAACATCCGAATTTTGACTAACAAAATGCATGTTGTCAAGAGGTTCAAGCAAGTTGTGCAAGCAAGTTGTTGTCTCCTCTTGTCCCAATGGTCATGTACCTGAGAATACAAGTAGTGAAACAGAGATATTAGTAACCAAAATAAAAATAAAAACTTAGTCTCTACTAAGCTTCAAATCCTAATACTTTCAAGCAAACCCAAGTTGGCATTGGCGCCAATTAATAAGAGAGTTATTTTTCAGGTTTCTAATCAATCCTAAAGCCTATTTGTGTTGTTGTAGTACTTTAGGTGTCAATCCAGTTTAGGTGTTGAAAGCTACCAAGAATGCAAGAGCTCAAAGTAAACCTAAGTCAAATTCGGGTTAAATGGGGGAAACAACTTGTAAACATTATTTCCAGCAACTAACTGACCGTGAAAACTATTTTAAAAATCCTAGTGAAGGGTTAAATAACTGCTAGACAACTTCTAAGAATTTAAATGACCGAACTACTGGTTCTAAAAATTCAAATACTAACGAGAGACCAAATGAGCGATTTCTAGCAAGTGAGAGGAATTTTAAAAACTATTTATGACCACCTAACGACTTCTAAATGACTACTAGGTTATAAAATGATACTCTAAGCAATTTTAAAAATTATAAAACTATCAAGAACACTACTTTATGAATTATGAGACTCTAATGCAAATGTTAAGCAAACTAGGCAATTTTTAACAAGATAGAAACAAGATTTAAACTTTGAATCTCAAACGTGATGACTTTAAAAATTGAAATACTAAAAGCAGATTCAAGGTTGAGGTTCATGCTTAGAGAGGCTCAATATTCGAACTTGGGTTTTTTAAAATATAACTCTACACATTTCTAATGAGTTATCTCTAGGTCTAAGAAGCAAAAACTAGATTTATCCATGGTGTTTGGTAAAAATCCCTTTATCAATCTCTCCTCCTAACCCATGGTGTGTGGTGGAAAGATAGATAGATAAGCATAGAGCAAACATCTTAACATGACCTAACTAGCTCCCTAAACATCCATGGTGTATGGGAAAGGATGAGCTAGTCTCTTGGATTTGAGTTTATGGGATTTTCAAAGTCCTTTTGAGATAAGGAAATCCCTAGAATAAAAGAGATCTTTCTCAAGAATCTCTAGGCTTTGAACCCTCCAAATCCAAGAAGAGAAAAGGTTTAAGAACAAGGAAAACCCAAGATTGAACCTCTTAAACCTCCCTAATCACCAATGAACCTCTTAAACCTCCCTAATCAACCTTAAATCTTAAAAATCTACTCACTAATCAACATTGAACTCTCACAAATCATAGGAGAATGAGAGTTAAACATGATTAGCTAAACAAGAAGGGAGATTAAAACTTTAAAAAGTAGTACTTAGCATAAAATTAAAAATCCAAAAGTTACAAAACTAAGGTTTTTGCCTCCAGTGGAGGCTAGACCTAAAAGAAGAAGACACTCTAAAAAATTTTGTGGCTGCCCTAAAAAATAGGGTAAAATATTTATATAGGACCACAGACAAATGGTCCCCTCACTTGAAAACAAAAACATGAGTTGGCAAAAGTTTGAAAACCAAAGAAGAGGACCGGGAAATTTTTTTTGAGTATTTTTTCTCCACTTCTGTTGGCCAAGCTTTCCCTTTAATTCCATCAACTCTCAAGCTCTTCTTGAATCTTCTTGTACATGCACTCCATATAACCTGAAAATGATGCATATATGCAAGAAATATGCAAATGCAAATGAATTATGTCTAAAAACCTAAAATGGGACAAAAGTTACAAATAATCTAAGTATGAATGCAATATGAATGCAATTATGTTCTAAATGCATGGTAAATGCATGAAATATCTAAGTATATCATTGGGTCGTTTAAACTCCTAGATCGACCCTCTTGCTCGATCTTTGGGTCGTTTCAATCTAGATCGATCTTCAGCCTCGATCTAGCCCCTGTTCTTCCTGGGTAGTGTCTTCGGGTCCGTACAGTCGCACGACCGTCTTGATCGATCTAGGCCTCGTTCTTCTTCTTGAAACGGTCTTGGTTCCTCGATCTTGTGGTCTATCTCGTCTAGATCGACCTGCCTTGCCTGATCTTCTCTTCGATCTCAACCCATGTTAGCTTGTCCGAGCTTTTCCAAGTGTTTCCCAAACTCCTTCTCGAACCTCAGCATGTCCCTGCATCTACCATAGATCCCAACACTTAAATCAACCTGATTTGATGCAAATACACAAGAAATATGCAAATGCTAATGCAAAGTATTTCTAGGACCTAAAGTGAGATAAATGATACAAATTATCCTATTATGAATGCAATATGGATGCAAAACCTATTCTAAATGTATGCTAAATATATGAAATCTATGAGTATATCACATCACTGTTCAATAGTCACACTTTTGGATACATTAGAAATTGAATAATACGTTAAAAGTCTTAAAAACATATCACCATCTTCGAACAAATAAACCAAAAACAATTCAACTATGACCAAAAAGCTTCAACAAATATACTATCAATAACATCAACTACGAAACAAATCTACCATCAAGTAAAAATTGCAACCAAACCTCCACTCTACAAATATTCCTGCAATGGCTTAAACAAATCTACTTCGAATAAAACCCACCATCGTAAATCAAATCTACTCACCGGAAACTTGGTAACGCTATCGGAATGCCCTCAATGTCCCCACCAAATCTGTCTAGAAACAAATATTTAGGGATTACCCAAACTCAAAATCCATTCAATCCAGATAATGAATTCGCCATCCACACAAACTCTAATCCCATCCAGTTATCGCCTTCCCCCACCCCAGAAAGCAGATGAACAGTTACTCCCGCTACAGTGGCAGAGAGAACTTGAAAGAGGAACACACAACTCGAAGGAGGAAAATAGAAGTCGGAAGAGTAAGAAGTCTTACAACTCGCCGCTCAAATCAAACGGAGAACACAACGCCGGTGCTTTACGCAGCCTAGCCACCGGTGAATTTCACCGAATCGATAAGTGGTGTTTCTATATTCGACGCGGAGTTGTAGTTTTAGCGTTTCTCTTCTTTCTTTTTCTTTTATAATCTTTTTATATTTTTTGTCTTTTTAACATTGTTTATGGTGGTAGAGTTTTTTAGGGAATATTTTTGTGCAAAGGTATGTCTCGATATGGTAGATTAATTTACCGATGTCATAAATTTGTTAACCAACACAAACATTTGGTTTTACAAACGGTAGAGTTATTTAATGTTATCCATTTATCATTCTGGTACATTAGTCATGGTAATTGGTTTGTAAATGGTAGACTTCATAGACTTTAGGTAAGCCAACTTACATAAGACCCTTAAATAACCATTGAAAACTATAGGGTGTACCTATTACAAACAAACCAAATGGTGTTCATAGTACTCAAAAGAAGAACAAAGATTTTTAAAGCTACGTTAAGATCTCAAGGTCTTTGAAACAGAGAAACACTACTTCAACCATAACATAATGGTGAGAGAAAGTATAACAACCACGGGAGCAACCATATTCTTATAACCCGATTAAAACATAAATTGAAAATTTAATTATTATTCGTTACACAAATTAATATAAACGACATGTTTTATGAAGAAATTTTTTACTTCATCAGTATAATCTTAAAAAAAAAAAACCAACAAACAAACAAATTAATTTAATTTTTGGTCTCCTCCCAATCAAAATACTTCAATCATATTTAAATTTGATAACAACCGTATATAATACTACTCATTAAAAACAGAAATCATAATACAATAATTACTGAATATTAATTTATTGTCAATTATAATAAATACAAAAACTCGCATACCAAAAAAAAATAATAAATACAAAAACTCTATGACAATCTATTCTAATATAGTAAAGTTTTTTTTTAGATTGTGCTTTGATATGTTGTCATGTGGCATTCTAGAAGTTAATGTTTTTTTTTAGATTGTGCTTTGATAAGCTATCACGTGGCACTCTTAAATTTGTCATGTGTCATCTAAAAAATATATATATTATTCATTGATAAATGGAAATAGTTTCAGCTTAAAAAACAAGTTTCTCTTAAAAAAATGACATGATTTCAAATAATTTGATATAAACAATTTACGATTAAAAATATGTATCATCTTTTTATCACCTTTTTCTCTTTCATTATTGAATTTTCTTTAATCGACAAACCATGTAGTAAAGTTTTTTTTTTAGATTGTGGTTTGATATGTTACCATGTGGCACTCCCGAAGTTAAGATTTTTTTTTAAAGATTGAGCTTGATAAGCTCCCATGTGGGATCCTGAAGTTGTCATGTGTCATCTTAATTTTTTTATTATTATTCATTGATAAATAGAAATAGTTTCAGTTTAAAAAAACAAGTTTCTGTTAAAAAACAAGAAAATGACATGATTTCAAAAAAATTGATATAAACAATTTACGATTAAAAAATATGTATCAACTTTTTATCATCTTTTTCTCATTCATTATTGGATTTCCTTTCATCCAACAAACATGTCATTTTTTGCAATTCACTGATAAATAGTTACATTTTTCTGATATGTTAAGAGTTTTTTAAGTCGATAGCTTTCAAACGCTGACACGTGACATGCTACAACATGACATGGTTATTCCTATTTATTTCTATTCTTTATTTTACAAACTATTCTAATATAATAAAGTTTTTTTACATGGACAGCTTTGGACGTTAGGAATCTGCACACTCCTACTTAAGGGAGAGTATATCTTATGATGCGATAAATGAGGCTTACAGATAAGTCCTAGAGAGTTATATATATGTTGTATAGTTTGTTAAGTAGATAAATACGAGTTGTAGATAAATATGAGTTGGTGTAAGCCGACTTACCAAGTTGTATTTATACCTTACATATTTGATCAATAAAGACAACACATTCTATCCACTATGTTACCTGACACGTGACATCTTAGAACTGGCAATTTTAAATTATGTTGTAAAATTAAAATCCAACATTTCTTCCTTTATTTTTGAATAAAGAAATTTTTATAAATGGTATCTTATCTTTATTTTTTCGTACTTTTATTCTGTGTCTGATAACCCGATTTAAACAAAAATTAAAAATTTAAATATTATTCGAGACACAAAATAATATAAACGACAAGTGCTATGATGAAATTTTTTACTACATCAATATAATTTTAAGAAAGAAAAACTAACAAATAGACAAAATAACATAATTTTTGGTCTTCTCCCAATCAAAATACTTCATTCAGATTTAAATTTGATAGCAACCATATATAATACTACTCATTAAAAACAGAAATTATAATACAATAATTATTGAATATTCAATTCATGGTCAATTATAATAAATACAAACAAGCTATGACAACCAATGTAAAGTCAACAATAATGACTTTAAAGGCAAATGAAAAAAAACTAAAAATTAAAAACACATATAAAAACGGACATATATAAACAAAGGACAACATCATCTTAACACATAACAAACAACAAACATAAAATAAAAGAACGATACAGTGATCTACTACAAAACTAATTTTTGTTTCCACCAAAATTCTAATGGAAAAAAATACTATATGCATTATAATATCAGAGAATTCATATCACCCCATTAACCAGAAACAAACTCTATCTCCAAATCACACGTCCACTTCGTCAAGAATACAACATCAACTACAAAATCTTTTTCACCACCAGCCAAGCACTACAAGCAAATAACTTTACTTTCAAATCTACCCCTGCAAAATACAAATATTTACTAACAAGTACTATGAAATAAATTATAAAATTAAAATATTTAAATTATCACAAATCCGCGTAACGCGTGGACCTTCTCCTAGTATAGGATATGATTGAGATTTTATAAAACATCTGATGAAAAAGAATGAAAGGAACAAAATTAAAAGAATGAATGAGAATGAAATACATATAAGGAAATGAATATAATTTTTTTTGTTCCTTCCCAAATTTTTCAAAGAATACTTTTGTTTTATAATTCCTTAAATAATAAGGAATGAGAAGGAATGATATGTAACAAATGGTAAAAATTTTAAGAAATGAAGAGGAATTCATTATTCCTCCTCAATCCCTTGGACACTAGTTGAAGCCTAAGTGTATGATACAAGCGTTTTACATTTTTTGTAAGCAATTGCTCAAGCTTGCTCATGTCATTGCAATACTTAAGATCAATCCAATCTGGGATGTTTAGTAACAATATGATTGCAGGAAGCTTATGTTAAGCTAGGTGGAATCAAACAGTTGTGGTAAAGGTCTAACCTTTAAACCCAAGATAGCATAAAAATGCAATCTTGAATTCAAACGTGTAAGGACAGAATATTTAAATGTAAAATGCAGTATTTAATCTAAAGAACAGTGGACTAATGTAAATCAAGATGAAAGAAACAAACTTTAACTAAGTGAACAGTGAACAGTTTGAAACTTTGATTTAAAGGATGAGTCTTTGGATGGGTATATTGATTTTGGATGAATGAAGCATCAATCTTTGATATTCTTTATGCATGAAATCTATACAATCCTAAGTCTAAGGCTCTAAAATAGATCAGCCCACTCCCGTGGTGAATACCCATTTGAATCACCTCAAATCCAACCTAACTATCGTTAGTGACAAGAATGTTTTCAAGCAAAGAAATCCAGCCTTAACCATACCTAACAAGCCCCATAGGTCCGCCACTTCGTGTGCGCCTTGCTGACAAGTCTCCTCCTTTAGCACTTTCAAGGGATCCAAGAACATTGGTGCACTGGAGGATCCCTTAAGACATGGTTCGCATGGTGTATACGATCCAAGCATTTAATACGCCAAAGGGCAAAGAAAGTCTCTATTTTTTGGGTTTCAAGGAATCCAAGAACATCTAAGGAATGGAGGATTCCCTAAGATCCATGAACGCATGGTGTATACGCTCAAGCGTTTCATTCGCCAAAGAAGAATTAAAGATTCGATATTTACCCTTAATGAGAAACATCAAGAACATCTAAGGGATGGTGAGTTTCTTTGCATCATCTAACGCATGGTGTATGCTATTCTATTATCCAATCGCTAAGGGTGAAAGAAAGTTTCAAGCTTTGCTTTTGAACACCAAAGATTAACACATGAAAACGTCATAATCTAACCCATCCTAAAACCCACAAGAGAACTACTCGCTAACCATGTTCAATCTCATCAAATCCATGAGAAAGAGATGAGAAAACATGATTAAAGGTTTGAGGATGTAAAAGCTAGGAATCGAAAATGCAATAAACTAAAAACAGAATATTAAAGTCCAAGAAAATTAAGACAAGAAATAAAATTGCAATAATAAATCTAAAGGTTCGATCTTTAAGCTCCAGAACACCTAAAATGGTGGCTTGAAATCCCAAAGAAAGAAGATGACAAAGTGTACTAATAGCCGAAAATAAAATGGCTCACAAAGGAAAATAAAGCGTGCCCAAAACATGTGGTCCTTAGTGTATTTATAATAAATAGGAAAAAGACAAAAATATGAAAGGAAGAAGGTTTGACGCGAGCAATCTTGGTCGCGTCTCTTGGTCGCGTGGTGTGTGCTACGTCACTCGTCCTTATCCGTAAACCTGGTCCATACGTCTTTTGTCCTCATCTGGCAGACGTCATCTGGTACACTCCAACACGAGCAATCTTGGTCCCGTCACTCGGTCGTGTGAACTACTTCAACCTCCATTCAGCTTCTTTGCTTCCACGAACTCCTTAGTTTTGATCCTTAGCTTCCTCAAGCCTTCGTCCAGGATGGTTTCCATACTCCATTCTCCATTATGAGATCCAAATCACCTAATAGAATGCAAAATGGGACAAAATATGCAAAAGTCTATCTTAGATGCATCTAATACATAAGTGAGTGAAACTAATGCAGAACTATCAAATGGCAGAAAGAACAGATGAAAAACTTATGCTATAATATGAATTCCCTTAAGATCTCGACTTTGAAAGCTAAACACGCCAGTGATGGATCCGTTGTGAGTGATCGAATGATGAATGATTGAATCCGAAAGGACTCGGGGAGTGATGATCGAAGGATAGAAGTGAAAGTTGGAAAGAGATGCGGAAGTTTCAAGCAAACAAACTGATTACTCTAAGGATATTACACACCATAGAGTGACCAGGTGATGTAAGAATCAATGCTAAAACATCAGTACTTTACAAGGAAAGGAGCAAAGAAGATGCCAAGCTTGTAGCCATGAGGATTAGAGAACTTGAAGCTGAATGCAATGGAGATTATGCCTTGAAACGCCCACATTTTAAGCAGCTAAAGGACCAGCTGATTCATGTTAACCATCAAGAGGACCAGATTAATCATTCCAAAGGCGAGCCGATTCAATTCAAAGAGCAAGACAATTCATCTAAACTACCAAACCATTTCATATTTACATTGGAGCCGTTTATGGAAACTTAAACTTATATGTTATTGAACTTCTGTCCTCGAGCACTGTTTCCGGAATTGTCCATTTTGCTCCAAAATATGCGTCTTTTGCTAAGTTTACCTGAAAAGAGTCTTGAACAACCAAATACTCGAAATCTAGTGTTTATGCACTAAAACCTTAGTGAAATGCTTATTAAAGCACTCACTTATGATAGTAAAATGGGTAAAATATGCATTTTTTCAACTCCCCCAGACTTAAACTTTGTTTGTTCTCAAACAAAACAGAAATCTAAGTAAGGAAAAGAAGTTTTGAAAACGTGAAAACTCACCAATACTTGGGAACTCGTCAAGTCTAGCAATCGACCTGTTTGAGCCACATAACTCGGAATTTAGCTTCAAGGC
>JAHZTW010000007.1:9589719-9601229 GCA_020283515.1 Alliaria petiolata | reverse complement strand
TTTTTGGTCTTTTCTGGCTTTTCTGATTTTTTTGTGCTTTTGGGGTTTATGAAAATGCTGTAAACTAAGAAGAAACCAAAACTAAAAATTAGTATGGTTAAAGAGATGAGAAAGAAAATACCTAAAATGGGTTGTCTCCCATTGAGCCGCTCTTGTTTAAAGTCTTTTAGCTAGACTTTGGTAGTTTGGGAGCTTAGTTGGAGGTGGAGTTCGACCTTAGGCAAGGTCTTTTTGCCTTCTGCGTGGCCTCTTATGTGTGGCCTCTTTTTGCCTTCTGCGTGGCCACTTATTGATAACATGCATATTTTACCCGTTTTTACTATCATTAGTGAGTGCTTTAATAAGCATTTCACTAAGGTTTTGATGCATAAACACTAGATTTCGAGTATTTGGTTGTTCAAGACTCTTTTCAGGTAAACTTAGCAAAAGACGCATATTTTGGAGCAAAATGGACAATTCCGGAAACAGTGCTCGAGGACAGAAGTTCAACATCAAACGAAGACCTTCCCACCACGAGATCAAGCTCATATTTGGAGACAAGGAAGCCTTATCAGCTGTCTTTCACCACGAAGTAATTTGAGGACAATCCCACGGTTGGATCTCAAATTATGGAGGAAGCAAGAAGGTCCGTCAAGCACCCGGAAGGACAAGCTGGCCGCGCCACGGCCGAACCAGACGACCAGTGGCCGCACCATGGCCGGTCGCTCGCGCGGCCAGGCCATTCGCACTTCCCTAGCCCATTTGAAGCCCAACTTAAACCCGCAGCCGTCTTATGCAAGCCAAGACCTAATCCACGACCTAGGGCACTTGAAGACCTATATATACTCGTCGTTTAGGGTTTATAGAAAAGGAGAACTTTTGCTTCACGAAATACTCTAAGTTACAAACTCCTTTTGGCGGCCGCGAATCTTTGATTTGTGGTCTTCACTTTGTTCTTTGAGGGAGATTGATTTGTTCTTGAACCCTTTTTGTTTCTTATCGACTTATACAAGTTATGCATTCATCAATCACGTTTTCTACTTCTTCTTTCATGTCTGAGTAGTTTACTTTCGTTGGGTGTTCTTTAAGGGGATCTATGGGGAATTTCATTAAGTGTTGTTAAACCGATTGTTTAGGCCGAAGATTAGGATTTTCTGTCTCACCATATTCGTTATTATTGCATGAATCTAGCGTCATGAACTATATTCTGATCGCAGGGTCTTGAGAGCGACGAAAGTCCTTAATCTCAGATCTAGACCAAAATAGGGTAGAGAGCATCCTTTAAAAGATGTCTGAATGTTTATCGTCCCGATCTTTTTGCGTGTTCGTCTAGGACGCAGGATACGAGACTATACCTACGAAATAGATGTTCGCAGAACGACCTTGCTTGATAGAGTTAGGTTGTTAAACCCAGTTAATCAGTTTAGGAAAAATCGCCTAGCCTCGTTGCCTGACTTTTGTTTGTTTGATTTCTAGTTAGAACCCCAAAGATTTCCCGAAAAGATTCCCAACGTGTTCGCCCCATCTGCTTTTACATCGAGATTTACGCACTTCAGTTTTATTTTTCCTGCACTGCTTGCCTGATTTCCTTTTTACAAGTCTTTAAGTTTATTTTCCTTTTCCCGTTGGTTTTAGAAGAGATTGACAACCTTCTCTATATAAGACGTGATACTGCTTTCTTTACTTTTTTCAAAAACCGTGACACTTACCCCAAAACCCCAGTTCCCTGCGTATTTGGTTGCCCTGATTCTTCTGTTTTGCAGTTGACCTCCTCCCTGTGGATCGATACCCTAAGTACTACAATGCACGCTGTGCACTTGCAGCTTAGGGTCCTACAAATTCAAAGGTCGACGAGTCCCCAAAGAAATCCTCCAAACTCGGACGACTATTTAGACCCCATCAAGCTTTTGGCGCCGTTGCCGGGGAGGTTGCGTTTCGCTGTCCAAAGCAAAGGTCAGAATCACAACTCAAAGACATTCTTTTTCTCTAACTTCTAGATTTCTTTCTATGAGTTTCAGGAACTATCATACCATGGAGCACGTAAGGAGCGATCCTTACATGCCCCCGAACTCACGCTCACCTGCAGCACTCCTGCACCATTCACGGAGACCGCCGCCGACGCTGCTACCACACGAGCGCTTCACGCCTCGCCCACTAGGAGGATTCCCACCTCCTATTATCCACGGAAGCGAAAGACTCCACCTCCAGACGCCACCTCCTGCCCAGAACGATCAGAGAATCACACCTGCCCCCTTATATCAGCAAGTGGAGAACCTTATCGAGGCGATAACAGTGATGACTGATTATCAAGCTAAGTCTGAGAGATCTTTGCACACCCGGATGGACTCCATCCAGGATGAAATCTTACACAAGCTTCAGGAAGTCGCCAACAACGTGAAGGTATTGGAAAACCGCACTTTTGGCAACATCAACAAACTATCCAGAATTCCGAAGACCTGGCGGATCACAGAGGGGTCCTAAACCGCGGATTAGGTGATGTCTGCGCCCTGAAATACGAGTTCGAGGAAACTCGCGGGACCACCTACAGCATCATGGGCCGAATGGAGAAGGACATCCAGGAGATAGAACGAGCCCAACACAAGGTTAAATCACCAGTCGAGGACCTGAGAGACGAAGTTCAGAACATGGCGAAGGCTCAAAAGAAGGACGAAGCCACCTTAGCAAGATTGTCCAAGGAACAGAGGCGGCTCGACGGGCTTATCAATAAGCTTATAGGAGAAAGGGGAAAACACGAAGCCCCATCCGTTGGGGTCGAGAAAGCGCCTTGTTGCTTCATCCAGCCTCACCCCACGAGCGAACCTACTTCTCAGGAGGAGTCACCCGAACCTGCTGCAGACGGTCTTACCACAGGCATCATCACCAGCGTGGAGAGACCTCTTGCCCTGCATATCAAGAGGGAAAGGTTGGTAGAGTTCCACAAGAAGGTGGAAAGAATCCCAGTAAGCATAGGATTCGATGAAGCATGGGAAGCTATGGCTTAAAAGAATACTTTGAAGACAGCCTAGAGAGCAGGAACGAGATCAAAATTCACTTTGGTCAAGCCAGACGTTCGATCACCTCTGCCAGAGCCGCCAACTTCTCCTGCGCTGAGAAATACGAGAGCTACACCAATAGGATCGCTCGAGAGAACCTCGACGAATTTAACAAGGTAGTCCGAAGCCTTCCATCGGGTATCTTGTTCATTGAAGCATGGACAGAGCATCTTATTGGGCACTATTTATGTGAAAGCAACGAGACCATGTTGGAGATACAAGATCTCTTCACGCGAGCAAGGTCAGGAAGGCTACTCCGCACCCTACACAAGACAAGGAACCTTGGTCGATTTCTCGTCACGTGCGAAATCAAGGGAAATAAGGTCGAGGCGTTGTGTGACCCAGGGTCGACTATCAGCGTACTACCCAGCTACACGGTGCAGGAGCTCGATATCAAGCATTCCCACACGACGGAAGTGGTGATTGGATTGGCGGAACAGTCACTCGCAACCCCGAGAGGAGTCATTTATGATCTCCCGGTCATTTGTAGAATCCCGGTAGACTTCTACGTAGTCAAAACTCACCAAGAAGAAGCTGCACCTCTCATCTTGGGATGGCCTTTCTTAGCCACTGCAGGAGCCATCATGGATTGGCCAAACAGGCGAGTTTCGTTCGCTAACATCGACGGAAAGAAGTTTTATCCCGCGGTACCTTACACCATGAAGAAACATCTTCTTGAGAAGGATGAAGATGCTATCATGGAGAGACTCGAGGAGCCCTTATCAGAAGAGGCCGCACAAAAGGCAAAGAGACCTTGCCTAAGGTCGAACTCCACCTCCAACTAAGCTCCCAAACTACCAAAGTCTAGCTAAACGTCTCTAAACAAGAGCGGCTCAATGGGAGACAAACCATTTTAGGTATTCTCTTTAACGATACTAATTTTTAGTTTTGGTTTCTTCTTAATTTACAGCATTTTCATAAACTCCAAAAGCAAAAAAAATCAGAAAACCAAGAAAAGCACAAAAAATCAGAAAAACTAGAAAAGACCAAAAATATGAAGAAGGAGTTTCGAAGAACACTCACAGGACGATGAACTGCCCGTGGGCCGGCCAGAAGGAGCCTGGCCGCGCCACGATGATATACTCATATATTTCGCATATTTATCATGCATTTAGAATAAGTTTTCATCCATATTTCATTTATAGCTAAGTATAATCATAATATTTGATCATTTATAAGATTTAGAACATTTGCATTAGCATTTGCATTTTCTTTTGTATATATGCGTCATTTCAGGTTATTCTATGGATTTGGCGACAATGTGGAAGCTGGAAACATAAGATGATGAGCTAGGAACAAGTAGAGAGCAAATTGATGTCATCTGACTTGCTGTACCGAGATGTTGCAACCGATTCAAATCCATGCCACCTAAAGCGACTTAAAGATCAGACTCTACAAAGACTTTCCATTCCGATTCAGCCTCCGCAATCTTCATAAAACTCATAGAAAATTGAGTTACCTTTCGTTCAGAGGTTATTTCAAGTCATTATGGTCAGTGGTTCAGAAGATACGGCTATTTAAGTAACAACATGTCCGTCTGGAAGTTTGGCGACCAATTTCGTTAACTGAACGATCAGCTCGGATGAAGGGTTTTTCATTGCGATTTAGCCTCGACAGTCTTCATGAGAGTTTTAGGAAATTGAGTTAGCTTTAATTTGGTGGTGATTTCAAGTCAAACGGTGCAGTAGTGCAAAAGATACAGATCGATCAATCCATGTACCCGAACCAAAAGATACCACTTGCAAGTGCTCCAAAAAAGTGTTTATGCTTTAGTAAAAGTGGGATTAGAGAGGTCCCTTGTCCCTTGCCCCTTGTCCCTTGCCCCTTGACCCCTCTTTTAAGGCCAAGAGCCATGTTTAAAACTCTATATAAGGAGTGTGTGTGTGCTTGTAATAATCATCAAGTTTTTAATCAAGTCTTTCTATTCTCTCTTATAAGTCTTCTTAGTGTTCTTGTAAGCTTCCTCTTGTTCTTGAGCGTTCTTGAGTATTCTAAAGTTTTATAGTTGCTTCTTGTTTAAATCCTTGAGAAAAACTCTTATTTTTATTATATATCAAATGTTTAAATTATTCTAATGTCAAATCTTTCTTCTTAATTCCCACTTAAATCTTTGTGAAAACTCTTATTTTTATTATATATATCAAGTGTTTAAATTATTCTAATGTCAGATCTTTCTTCTTAATTCTTACTTAGATCTTTGTGAAAACTCTTGTATTTTTATTATAGATAGCAAGTATTTAATTCTAGTTTCAAGTCTTTCTTCTTAACCCCATCGATCATGTTCCTTAACTCTAAACTTATGTTTAAAAGAGGTAAGAACATTATTTGTGAGTAAACCGCTAAGGTTTGAGGTTGGGATAATTAAGGAGGTTGGAGATTTAAAATCTTGGTTTTATTTTTATCTTGTTCTTCATTTAAATTCTCTTCTTGGATTTGGAGGTTTTAAGGTCTAGAGATTCTCCATGGAGATCTTTTTAATCTAGGGATTTCCTTATCCTAACAAGACTTAGGAAATCCCTTAAAACCAAATCGAAGAGACTAGCTCATCCTTTCCCACACATCATGGATGCTTAGGGAGCTAGTTAAACCGTTTTTAAGATCCAAGCTTAATATTCTTCACCTTATCTTTCCACCACACATCATGGGTTAGGAGGAAAGGGTGAGGAAAGGGTTTATACCACACATCATGGTTAAATCTATATTGGTTTCTTAAGGTTTAGAGAAATTACTAAAAGAGTAAAAATTATGTTTTTAAACCCCAAGTTCGAATCTTAAACCTCCCTAAGAATGAATCCCAACCTTGAATCTGTTTTTAATCTTTCAAAACTTAAAATCATTTTCTCCCTGTTCAAAGTTAATTGTTTTCTCTAAAATTCTCTAGATTAACTTAATTATGCAATAGAGTTTTTATAAATTTGTAAAATTGTGTCTTTACTATTTTTAGTATTTTATAAATTGCTTAGAGTCTTATTTTACTGTCTGGTGTTGATTTGGTAGTTGTTTGACTTTTAGAAATAGTTTTTGAAAATCTTGCTACTCACCATCAAATTGTCTAATTAATCCGGTTTTAGAATTGAATTTTATTAAATTAGTAGATCGGTTGTTTTATTGTTTAGGAGTCATCTAGTACTTGTATAACCCTTCTTTAGGGATTTTAAAATAGTTTTCGTGTCTGTTTAATAACCGCAAGTAATTGTTTTAGGATTCTTCACCCATTTAACTCGAATATGCTTAGCTTTACTTCAAGCTCTTGTATTCTTAATACCTTTCACCACCTGATTTGGATTGATGACCTGAAGTACTACAATGACATAAACAAGCTTTAGGTTTGGCTTAACCTGCTAAAAAGCTAGTTATCACACGAGCCAACGATGGGCCGGAGAGAACGCGCCTGGCCGCGGCCGAGACAACCCGTCGCGCTGCCGGCCGTTCTCTGAGACGTTTTCCATCCCGACTTCACCAAACCGGATCTCCTTCAACCTGTTTCAACCCTTTCAAGCTTCCTCCTTGATTCAATTTCTTGAACACATCCTAAAGACCGCAAAGACAACTTCTACAACCGTGGCGCACTGCTGTTGCATCCAAGACGGCGAGACAAGACAAGACACCATCCAAGTCAGGTTAAGTCAATGATCCATCTCTCTGCTCACTTCGTCCAGCACATTCAACGGTTATGTATCCACGAAAACGAAGAAGAACACCACGGTTCTAGAGGAAGAAAACCGTAGTGCAAGCTCCATAAGGAAGAAGATGCAACTTCCTTCACCAAACCGCGAAGAGAAAAGTTGCCGAAGACTAGCTTCTCTCTTCCACGACAGAGACCTTTACCGAAGCCAAGTAAGGATTTAACATGGCATTGAAGTTCATACTAGCAACACCTGTCTTCTGGGATCCCGAACAGATCACTGAATAGGCCAGCTGATATGCTCTCAAATTTACCCTAGAGCTACTCTCTCAAATTAAGAGATCAGTTGTAGTACTTAGGGATCGAATCCACAGAGAAGGGATAGTCACACANCAGTTGTAGTACTTAGGGATCGAATCCACAGAGAAGGGATAGTCACACAGCAGTTTTCTAAATTCGAATTAAGCTAAGAAATAAGATGGAATTAAAAGACAGAAAGCAATTAAAAACGATGTAAATTCAGGAGATGAAACGCTAGGTTCAGAGAAATTCTCAGGTGATCAAAATTGCAGGTCTAGACAGGATGTTCGGAATTATTAAGCACTGTTTTTGAACTCGAAACACTAATGTAAAATCAAGCTCTTGTATTCTTAATACCTTTCACCACCTGATTTGTATTGATGACCTGAAGTACTACAATGACATAAACAAGCTTTAGGTTTTGTTTAACCTGCTAAAAAGCTAGTTATCAAATGGCGCCGCCAAACTCGGGTTTTGAGTGACTTTATTAAGATTTGGAGCTTAGTAGAGACTAAGTTTTCTATTTGTATTTTTGGTTACTAATTTCCCTATTTCGGTACTTGTGTTTTCAGGTACATGAACCTGAGGTCTAGAGGTGACAACAACCTATTAGCACCACTGGACAACATCCATCAACTTCGGAGCACAAGACATAGGAGGGAGAGACTCCTACTTGATATCGAAGAATACCATCAAGAAGTGATGGCTGACCATGACCAGGTGGAGGATCCACCTCAACACGCTGCTGCTGGCAGAGGAATCGGACAGCCTTACCATCCACAAAGGTCTCCACGCATCATTGGAGCCGGTGTTGCACCGAACACACACACCAATCGCTTCGGCATCTCGCCTCCACCAGTGCAAAATAACTACTTCGAGATCAAGCTAGGCTTCGTCTCTATGGTCCAAAACAACAAATTCCATGGCCTGGCTATGGAAGACCCCCTGGAACACTTGGACAACTTCGACCAAGTGTGTGGCATGATTAAAATAAATGGAATATCCGAGGACAGCTTCAAGCTACGCCTTTTTCCCTTCTCTCTTGGGGACAAAGCAAGGCATTGGGAGAAGACCTTACCACAAGGCACCATGACGTCCTGGGTAGAGTGCAAGAAGGCCTTCCTCTCAAAGTTCTTCTCAAGCACAGGAACGACTCGGCTAAGGAGCGAGATAAGCGGCTTTACTCAAAGGCACAATGAAAGCTTTAGTGAAGCAATGGAGCAATTCAAGGACTACACCATACAGTGTCCTCACCACGGCTTCACTGAGGAGACCCTCTTGAGCACAATATACCGTGGAGAATTGCCCAAAATTCGAATGCAAAGACAACTTCTACAACCGCGGCACACTGCTTCCTCCTTTGCTTACTTCGAGGTTTCTGGACAGCAGGATGTGGAGGCTTTTGTTTGACCAAAGATGACGGACTTGTAGCATTGGAAGCGACTTCTGGTGTGATTCGCGAAGTGTGTCGATCGACACTAGTAGTGTCGATCGACACTAGTAGTGTCGATCGACACTGAGTCAGTAGCTCGAATTTCTTCACCTTTTCTGGAGATCATCTCTGCAATCCTTGTCTCTATAATGAAAACATCGTCCTCCATTGGCTTGTCCCTGATTAGAACATCGTTTCTGCTCATAGTTTGGAAGAGATGATCATTTCCACCCCAGTCTTCAAGCTCCACAACTTTCTTAGAATTCTCAGCCAATGCCTCTTGAATAACCAGCTTGTCTTCTTGCTTTTCAGTATCAAGCTCCTTGACATACCCAGCAGTAATGTCATCCGAATTTTTCATGATTGGACCTTCATCCATGGACATCTCTACTGAAAAAGCTTGACCATCAATGGTGGATGGTCCTCTTAACTTGTCCATGTCAAAATTCATGACAACGTCACCCAAATCAAGCTCTATTTTCCCTCTTCTCACATCAATGATGGCACCAGCTGAAGCCAAGAATGATATTCCCAGAATAAGAGGATCTGCAGGTTCTTCATCATACTTCAAAACCACAAAGTCCGTGGGAATCATGCAGCCTTCAATCTTCAAGGGAACATCTTCTAGAACACCTTGAGGGATTCTCTTTGATCGATCAGCTAGGACATGTGAGATTCTGGTTGGCTTGAAATCAGTCATTCCAAGTCTAACAGCAACATAGTATGGTATCAAGTTGATACTTGAACCTAGATCGCAGAGAGAATGAGGAAACCTTCCTGTTGCAATTGAGCAATCTAGCACAAAGTTCCCTGGATCGGGTAACTTCTCTGGAATCCTTTACTGAATCACAGCGCTGACTTGTTCAGAAACCCTCACATTCTTCTTCTTCCTTGGAACTATGTTCAAGAGAATTGCATTCATGTCTCTGGTAAGCAATGCGCCTTCTTCAAGACTTACACCATTGACTACCATTCTCTTGACATATCTTCTTAATGCAGGTGAAAGTTGGACTGGATCAACTAAGGGTAGCTCAACCATCAGCTTGCTCATCATCTCCTTGCATCGAGCTTCTTCTCTTTCCTGTTTAGATCTTCTGGGAGGCAGGGGATAGGGTATTTTCGGCTTGTACACTCTTTCCTCTACAATTGTTGAAGCTTCAGGCATGTTTGGCGATGTCTGGACAGAGTGTCGATCGACACTTACTCTGGTGTCGAGCTCGTCATGTAGAGTTTGCTTGATTCGTCGTGGATCTCCTCGGGTGTCGATCGACACAGACTAGTGTCGATCGACACTGGCTCCGCAGCATCTTCTATATCTTCAAGCTCCTTGAATTCTTCAGTACTTGGCCCACCTTTCTGCACAGGATGAAGGTTCCCTCCATTCTGGATCGTGATGGCATTCACATGGTGTCTCGGATTCGTGTCCGTCTTTCCAGGAAGAATTCCTTCTTGCCTACGAACAGCTTCTGCCATTTGAGCAACTTGAACATCCAACTTCTTCACATGAGAGGCCAAGCTCCTTATCTTCCCATTCAGGTCGTTGTACAGTGAATCAATCTTGCCATTGAAATTCACTGTTATCTTCTGCTGTCCTTCCAGAAGTTGCTCCAGCATAGACTCCACTTTATTGTCTTGTGCAGGAGGCTACTGGTAGGAAGAAGAACCATAAGTTCTGTTGAAGCTGTTGCTCTGAAAAGGCCTCTGGTAAGAGGACCCATAGCTTTGCTGATTGCCAAATCTTTGACCTTGAAAACCAGCACCATTGATGAAATTAACCTCTTCTTGCTCTGGCTCAAAGGTCTCTACTTCATTAGCAAACTGGACTTGCTTCTTTCTCACCAATAGATCCAGCTTCCTGTTGACTTCTGCAATTTGGCTTCCTCCATTCACCCCAGCGTGTTGTCTTCTTTCGAAGTCTGCGTTCTTGGTGCTGTTACTAGAGGCCAAATTCTCTATAAGCACCACTGCGTCTTCTGGAAATCTGGTGTTGAAGTTCCCATTGCTTGCAGCGTCTAAGGCCATCTGGTATCTCCAGTCGATCCCGCGGTAGAATATTCCGATAAGCTGCGGCTCGCTGAATCCATGATGTGGGCAGTCCCTTTGGTAAGATCTGAACTTCACCCAAGAAGCTTTGAATGCCTCAGTAGGTCCTTGAGAGAATGTAGTGATCTTCATCCTCAGCTCCTCAGATCTTGCATCATTAAAGAAATTGCAAAGGAATGCATTCTTTGTGTCTTCCCATGTGGTCAAGGATCCTGGTGGCAACTGCTTCAGCCAGTATGATGCATCTCCAGCAAGCGAATAGGGAAAAAGCTTGCAGAAAAGATAATCATAGGTCACTCCATTAGCCTTGATGCTTGAAGCTAAGTCTTCGAATCTCTCTACGTGGTCCATGGGGTGTTCAGTGGGAAGACCATGGAAAGGGTGTTGAGATACTAGCGTGTAGTAAGCAGGCTTCAGCTCGAAGTCATTCCTCTGGAATGCAGGAGGACAGATCGCAGCTCTATTCGTATAGAACTGGACTGGTCGGTTGTATTCACCAAGTGTTCTTTCACGTCCAGCGTCTGCAGGTGCTTGGTGTCTTGCTGGTTCGACTATGATGGCGCCAGCCTCATCAAGTCTCTGTCCTTGGGCATTCCTCCTATGTCCCTCGCCATCAACCAAGTCACCATTTCGTCGCGGATCAAAACCATCAGTCCAACCATCTCTGGTCGCGAAGAGTGTCGATCGATGCTAAAGGTGTCAATCGATGCTCTGGTCGGGTGTCGATCGATACGCTTTGTGTCGATCGATGCTCGTGCAGATTGACGGTTCGTACGTTCAAGACGACCTAGTTCCTGGTTGAGTGTGATTAGTTCTTTGTCCTTGTTGCTTCTGGTAATGCGATTAAGCATGCACCTGAAAACAAGAATAAGAAACTAAAATTAGTAACCAAAAATAAAAATAAAAATAAAAAATAAAACCTAGACAAAATTCTAATATTAGAACTCTGTAGGTAACTAATCTCCTTCCCCGGCAACGGCGCCAAAATTTGATATGCTCTCAAATTTACCCTAGAGCTACTCTCTCAAATTAAGAGATCAGTTGTAGTACTTAGGGATCGAATCCACAAGGAAGGGAT
>JAHZTW010000007.1:7527168-7632327 GCA_020283515.1 Alliaria petiolata | reverse complement strand
CAGATTCAAGAAGCCAAGAACTTGATTTGGTTACAGAAAATATTAATTCAGATACAGAGTTTATCATTATAGGAAGCTCTGGAATCTGGGAGGTAAAAGATTAAAAATTAAAGATCAATCAAAATACAGTCACTAATCAGTTAAGAAAATGTGTGAAATGATTTTTATTTTTGTGTGTGTGTGTGTGTGTGTGTGTGTGCAGGTGATGAAGAATCAAGAAGCGATTAACTTAATCAGACACATCGAAGATCCTCAAGAAGCTGCAAAATGCTTAGCCAAAGAAGCTTTAAACAGGATTAGCAAAAGCGAAATCTCTTGTGTTGTGATTAGGTTTGACTAAACCCGAGTTTCTGTACCATAACCGAGAAATTCCGGTTAATGTAAAATAATCAAAAACCGAACCGGTTTTGTTTTAATCAGTAGCCGATAGAACTCCAGCGATCGTAACAGTTACTGGAAACTCTCTCAACGTTCGACAAGGTGTGAAATCCCGCCGCCGTAGGACCGCCGTTAAGTTTCTTTAGAGGGCTGAATCCGGCGAGCTTAGAGCAGATTTCGCCGATCAGCGTCTCCTCACCGGCGGTTCGATTGTTCCCGTCTTCGTCGCCGATCAACGAATCGGATTCGGAAATAGGATCGTCTTTTACGGTTGTTGGTGTCGAATCGGAGGTTTTCCGGGGAGAGGATGAGTCCGGCGAAGGAGAAAAGAAGTTGGAGTTTCCGAATCCGTTAATCTGAGAAGTGATTTTGAGGGCTTTGAGACGAGCTTCTCTCAGCTCTTCTTTCCCTAGAAGAAGTGTTTGAATCTGATGCGCCTTCTTCTGAACTTGAGCTCCCCAATCAAATCTAAATGCACGAAGTTAATATAAAGTTTGAAACATTGTTAAAAGTTAAAACTATATTAATTGAAAAACAAAAACTATAACGAGAGGCTGGTTAAAATTATTTTTTGGCGCTTTTTAATATTAAAATGGTTAATTCAATCTTGTTAAAAATCAGTAACTACTGTTTATCAAAGCGGTTAAGACTTAAGAGTGTATTTTTATTGAAGAGAAGCTGGTACAAAAAAGATAAAGGTAGTAGTCGCATCAAAACTCCGTCTGAGCTGTGTTTCCCCTTTTGGAAACATTTCGAAAACAAAAATTCTCGGAAACTCGTTGAAAATACGAAAAAGTGAATTTTCTAATGACTCCAAATTAGAAACACGATGAAAACTATCTCGTTTCCATTTTGTAAATGTGACAAAAACTTACTGTTTATTTTTTATAATAAATAAAGAATTATAAGAATGAAATTAAGTGATCAATTATTGAATTTGAAGATCTTTCTCTATATCAAGTAAAATTGGAGATAGTTTTGGTTGATGGTGCTAATGAAATTGATGATGAAACAAATCTTCTAAATTTTTTACTTAAAACTTTATAATTTTTTATCTTTACTTAAACTATTTGATAATTATGTACTAGATTTTCGTTGATTTAGATATTTTAATTTTAATATAATTTAGATATTTAATGTTTTAATATATCTTATTATATAAAATAGGATGCGTTAAAGTTAGTAATTAAATAAAAAACCTATTTTTCCGACTAGAAAATAACAAGAAGATGATTAATTTTGTGTAAATTTAATTACCCTTTATCGTCAACGTATTGGAAAGTAGAGAGGAATCGAAAATGATCCAAGTCATAGAGAAAATCATGAGGCAGATGAAGAGGACCATGTGTTAATAAGAACTCCAACAACACCATTGCCTTGTAAGCTTCTCTCNGAAATAAAAGTCAACTACTTAATGATGATCAACAGTATTTTTCGTCTTAAGTAAACAGAAACGCGGGTTCAATATCGGTGTGATCACACCGATACGTCTGACCGATATGAGTATCGGTGTGATCACACCGATACATCACACCGATACAACTTCATTTTTGTCCTTTGCGAGTTTTGTTGCATGTTTTCCTTCTGTTCTTCACCTTCTTGGCTTTCTTGCTCATTCATCATCCTCCAAATAGCTTCCTCTAGCTCTAGAATACCTGAGAAACACTTCAAATGCAACACATATACAATGATCTAAGCTAAGACTCACTAAACTCTAAAATGAATGCAATCTAGCCTAAAACTATCTAATGAATGCATGTATGGATGCAAAACTATCCTATATGAGTGTTAAAAACATGCTAAAATGAGAGACTATCAGAAACGCCAAATGCTCTCTCTCGGCTTCTAGGCTTGTGATCGCGGTATCTTGAGGCTCGGCGATGGTCTCCTCCTGCTTCTTGTTAGATTGTATTAGGGAATCAGTTAGAGAAAGGGACATACCTTAGCCGTGCTGTGGGGAAGCTAGCACGACGTCTTGCTGGGATATTTCCTCCCCTTGCTCCTTCTCGGGTATCTCGTAGCTTTCATGAACGGTTGATGGAGGTGGGCCTATGGCCTCGGGTTCATTTGCTCTTATGATTCGTTCCACAGCTAGGTTGAACTTTTGACGTAAGGAATTGGTCTTGGATCGAGTCATTCTACCCTCCATGACCGTGGGTACATTTCCTTCGGTTGGCTCCGGCTCGGCGGTTCCACCATTCCCTCCCTCTTGAGAAGGTTTTGCCCTCAAAACCGTTTCTCCTGTATCAAACGGAGATAAGTCAGCAACATTAAAGCTATGCGAGATATTAAACTCACCTGGGAGTTCCAGCTTGTAGGCATTGTCGTTGATTCGCTATAAGACTTTGAATGGGCCATCTCTTCTCGACGTGAGCTTGGAGCTTCTCTTCTGTGGGAATCGTTCCGGCCTCATGTGTAACCAAACCCATTCGCCTGGTTCGAAGACAATCTCCTTGCGTCCCTTGTCTTTGTTCCTCTTATACTCCTCGGTCTTTCTCTCAATGTTCTCTTTAGCCTTTAAGTGTAGTTTCTTGATGAATTCTCTGCGGTTAAACCCATCCATGTTCACTTGTTCAGCTTGCGGTATTGGTGAGAGGTCTATTGGTGCCAGGGGTTTAAGACCGTATACAACCTCAAAAGGGGATAGCTTAGAGGCAGAGTGAGTAGCACGGTTATAAGCAAACTCAATAAATGGAATGCAATCTAACCATGTTTTCATATTTCTACCAAGCGTTGCTCTAAGTAAGGTTGAAAGAGTACGGTTTACCGACTCAGTTTGGCCATCCGTTTGGGGGTGGCACGTGGTGGAGAATAGGAGCTTGGTGCCCATCTTTCTCCAAAGGGTCTTCCATAAGTGGTTGAGGAACTTAGTGTCACAATCTGATACGATTGATCTCGGCACTCCATGTAAACGCACCACTTCCTTGAAGAACAAATCTGCGGTCTGAGTGGCATCATTTACTTTGGCGCAGGGTATAAAGTGCGCCATCTTGCTGAATCGATCCACAACCACAAAGATCGAGTCCTTGTGCCTGATCTTAAGCAGCCCTAATACAAAATCCATGGAGATATCTACCCAAGGGGCGTTAGGTATTGGTAAAGGCGTATATAGACCGTGAGGATGTAACCTGGATTTGGCCTTTCGGCATGTGATGCATCGGCCACAGAACTTCTCCACATCTTTCTTTAAGTGTGGCCAGAAGAAATGATCAGCAAGCACGGCTAGAGTCTTGGCGATGCCGAAATGTCCCATTAGACCTCCACCGTGAGCTTCTCGGATCAGTAACTCTCGGATTGAGCTTTGAGGGATACACAACCGTTTGTCTTTAAACAAGAAGCCATCAAATATGTAATATGCGTTATAGGCTCCTTTGCCATTCTCCTTGTAGCTTTCTCCAAAGTCAGGATCTTCCTCATACAAACCCTTGATCTGCTCAAATCCTAGAACCTTAGCCTCCATTGTAGTGATCAGTGCGTGCCTCCTCGATAATGCATCGGCCACCACGTTCTCTTTCCCCTTCTTGTATTTGATTACATAGGGAAATGTCTCGATGAATTCCAGCCACTTAGCGTGTCTCCTCTTCAAGGATGTCTGCCCTCTTAAATGCTTCAAGGTCTCATGATCCGTGTGGATAACAAACTCCTTAGACAGTAAGTAGTGCTGCCATGTCTCCAATGCCCTTACCAAAGCGTATAGCTCTTTGTCGTAGGTCGGGTAGTTTAGGGTGGCTCCACTTAGCTTTTCACTGAAGTAAGCTACTGGCCGGCCTCTCTGGTGTAGGACGGCTCCTATGCCTAAGCCCGAAGCATCGCACTCTACTTCAAACATAACCTCGAAGTCCGGTAAGGCTAAGACTGGTGCTCGCGTGAGTCGGTCCTTGAGTGTGTTGAATGCAGCTTCCTGTGCTTCTCCCCATGAGAACGGAACGTTCTTCTTGATAACAGCCGTGAGTGGGGCAGCCACGGTGCTGAAATCCTTAACAAACCGTCGGTAGAAGGAGGCTAGACCGTGAAAGCTTCTAACATGGCCGATAGTACTAGGCGTGGGCCATTCTTGAATAGCCTTGATCTTTTCCTCATCCACTTGCAAGCCCTGTTCACTTACTACAAAGCCTAAGAAAACAAGCTTGTTAGTACAAAAGGAGCACTTCTTTAGGTTGGCGTATAGGCCTTCCTTCCGAAGCGTTTTTAAAACAAGTTCTAAGTGCATGAGATGATCAGCTAAGCATCGGCTATAGACAAGTATGTCATCGAAATACACTACTACAAATCTACCAATAAATGATCTTAGAACCTGGTTCATTAGCCGCATGAATGTGCTAGGGGCATTGGTGAGGCCGAACGGCATCACAAGCCACTCGTATAAACCTTGCTTGGTCTTGAAGGCGGTCTTCCATTCATCACCTTCCCTCATCCGCACCTGATAGTACCCACTCCTGAGATCCACCTTTGAGAAGATAGTGGCTCCACTAAGCTCGTCTAGCATGTCATCAAGGCGCGGGATGGGGTGTCGGTACTTGATGGTGATATTGTTGATTGCACGGCAATCAACGCACATCCTCCACGTACCGTCCTTCTTAGGCACGAGCAGAACTGGTACTGCGCATGGACTAAGGCTCTCTCGGATGTATCCCTTGTCCATCAAGTCTTTCACTTGCTTCTCAAGTTCTTTGGTCTCCTCTGGATTCATCCTATAAGCGGCCTTGTTGGGTAAGGCAGAGCCGGGGACCAGGTCGATATGATGCTCTATCCCGCGGATGGGAGGCAATCCCGCCGGTATCTCCTCTGGAAACATATCTTTGAACCGGTCTAGGACAGCTTGTACTTCACTTGGAAATTGTGAATCAACTAAACCTGTACTTAGACAATCTTTGAAAACCATTAGTAGCACGGTGCCACAGGCACTCATGGTTTTAAAAACGGTATTACTTGTGATATACAAGTTAGATTTACTTACCTCGGTTTCCTTAGCCATATGGGTCTGCATTTGATGCACCTCGGTGGGGCTTAAGGGGGCCAGGTTGTGCTTACGGTCCTTGTAAGTGAAAGAGTAGAAGTTGGACCGGCCATTATGACTTGTTGCTCGATCAAACTGCCATGGCCTTCCCAGCAGAAGATGCCCAGCTTGCATCGGCACAACATCACATGTTACTTCGTCTTGATACTTCCCCACGCTGAACGGTATAATGACTTGTTCGGATATCCTCAGCTCAGTTTGATCATTTAACCATCTCAACTTGTATGGTCTCGGGTGCTTGGTCTTCTCTAAGCCTAGCTTCTCTACCATGTACTTAGAAGCAACGTTAGTGCAAGAACCACCGTCTATGATAAGGTTACATACCTTGTTCCGGATGGTGCATCTTGTGTGAAAGATGTTTTCCCTTTGCACTTTCTCTTCTGGCGTAACTAGAGCACTTAAGATCCTCCTGGTGACAAGCATCTCGCCATGATCAGGATAGTCTATCTCGCCTTCTAGCTCACCATCAGGCTCGTCCTCGGCCTCGTCTTGAGATTCGTAATCTCAACTCGGGGTCAGGATCATGGTTCTCTGGTTGGGGCATTCTCTCGACATGTGGCCACATCCCTGACACTTAAAACAGATTATTTCTCTACTTCTAGATGTACTAGGGAACTTACCTTGCTCTGGCCGGGTGGTTTTGGGAGGTTCAGGAGTTTTGCCCTTGAAGCGTGACTCAATCTCCACAGCTTTTCCCTTCTCCAGAGGCTTGGAGTTGCTTGCATTCCACGGCTGGGGGTTTCTGGCATGGTTTGTCATGGAAACCTTGCGCTTGATCTGTTGCTCCACTTGCACGGAGAGGTGCAGTAGCTCATGCATACCGCTGTACTGTGCTTTCTCGACTTTCCTAGCAATACGCTCTTGCAGGCCATCAATGAATTGAGCCATCAAAGCCTCTTCTGATTCTTCTAACTCCAAGAGATTCATGAGTTTCTCAAATTCCTCAAAATACTCATCCACCGTCCTAGTCCCTTGAGAAAGTTTTCTGAATCGTTTCTGTAGGTCTCGGTGGTAATGGTCTGGTACGTACCTAGACCTCAAGAGAAACTTCATGTCACGCCTCATGGTGACCGGCGCGAAGCGATTTCTCCTTCTCTCGGCCACGTTTCTGTCCCACCACGCAATGGTGTTGTCCATGAGCTATGCTGCGGCCAAGGCAACTCTCTTGCGGTCACCATATCCATAGCACTCGAATATGTACTCTAGCCTCCTCTCCCAATCCAGATATACGTCCGGATTTGACTTGCCAGCGAATGTTGGAGGAGTAAGCTTGACGTCCATATTGCCTTCCCTCGGCTCTTCCTCTCGCACGCGTTGTCTCCAAAGAGGGTCCGGCGCACGCTGGTGTTGTTGCTGCAACGGGTCAGGAGGATGTTCATCCTCTAGCTCAGGCATCTCGTCCTCTGGCTCACGCAAGTTCCTCACGGGAGCTCTCGGTGGAGGAGCCGCAGCTGGCGCAGGAGGTGGTGGAGGTTGTTCCAAGCGCATCATGCGCTCCCCAAACTCCTGTCTCATGGCTCGCATCTCTTCCCGGAAAGCGGCCATCATCTGCACTATAGCGTCCTGAGGTACTTCTTCACCCATGTTGTCCTTTTAACGTTGGTACTGGTCCTGTAATCCCACAAAAACAACAAACTATCAAAGCACCACAATAGATGAAATCAAAATCAACAAGATAATTTAAACAGGAAACTAAACAACTTTCTTTTTGGGATTTTCTGTTTTAACACTAAGCTATAAAACAAAGGTAAAAGAAACAAGCAAGTGCGGCAAGGCAGAAACAATTCTTTTGGGTTTTATGGATTTAATTAAACGAAAACTAACAAGCAACAATCAGACCAGCTCGCACAATCAAAGGAAACCACTTGAATGCAACAACCTAACCGGATCTGTCTAAGAACAAAGCTAGACTAATAGCAAACGGAAACAGCAACAATTTTTATAGGGTTTTCTCTTTTTAAAAGAAACGAACAAATAACTGAAACAAACTGAAAGAGAAAGGGATAGATATCACCTGACGTAGGAACCTTTCGGCTCTGATACCAGATGGTGTGAACCTCAAATGGATCGAGACTCACAGGATGGAATCGAATGCGCTGGCCTAAAAGCTCTCTCGCGTTGGATCGGTGTAAGGGGATCGGACGATGGAACGATGGCACCACAGAGAGGATGAGGGGCTCTCTGATACAGCAAGCACTCGTACTTTGCGTGATTCCACACACAAAAGAACGAGCAAGGGTTTCAAGACTTGACTTGAGAGAGAGAACTGCCGATTTTATTGATAAGTGAAAAAAAGGTGTGAGCTACAAAGCCGAAGTGGAACTTTATAAACAGTCCGGCGGCAGTGACCTTCTAGGGTCTCCCAATAGGCCAACTTAAAACGCGAAAATACAAAAAAAATAAAGGAAAAACAAAAGCAACAAAATGGAAAAACTCCTAATACAAAGAAAAGGAAAATACTAGCGTTTTAAACAGAAAAGGAAACAACTTAAATCGAAACAAAAACAACTTAATCTTTGCGTCTTTCTTGATCTCTTGACGTCGCTGGCTTAGTCATGACGCTCAGTGTGAGTGTCCGTACCTGCAAGCATTATTAAAATGGAAAATACCTTGTTTTTGTTTAGGAGCGGCCAGGGGTGTTGTTGCGTGGTCAGGACGGTTCTTGACGTGGCTTTGATGAGGCTTTCCGTTGCCTTGACAGTCTGGAGTGTGCTTGATGTCCTGCTGTTGAGGTCTTCACTGGAACGGTCATCGTTGTCCTCCAACTCCTCTGGAAACGCCAAATGCTCTCTCTCGGCTTATAGGCTTGTGATCGCGGTATCTTGAGGCTCAGCGATGGTCTCCTCCTGCTTCTTGTTAGATTGTATTAGGGAATCAGTTAGAGAAAGGGACATACCTTGGCCGTGCTGTGGGGAAGCTAGCACGACGTCTTGCTGGGATATTTCCTCCCCTTGCTCCTTCTCGGGTATCTCGTAGCTTTCAGGAACGGTTGATGGAGGTGGGCCTATGGCCTCGGGTTCATTTGCTCTTATGATCCGTTCCACAGCTAGGTTGAACTTTTGACGTAAGGACTTGGTCTTGGATCGAGTCATTCTATCCTCTATGACCGTGGGGACATCTCCTTCGATTGGCTCCGGCTCGGCGGTTCCACCAATTGTGAAGTCTGATGTTTCTCTCTCTCCAGAGAAGATAGATTGTGGCTTGAGACAATAGCCGCCTGAAGCGTGTTGGGCAGATGTTGTCCTTTAATCCGAGCCAAACGCTGAAAGTTGTCCAGGTATAGAAGGAGAACTGCGAATATCCTAATCTTTGAAAAATTATTTCCCAGACCGCTTCATTAATAGTACACCGAAGGAAAAAATGATTCCAAGCCTCATAGTAAATATTGCATAAGGAAGGTTCTTATGGAATGGCGACATTACAAGGAAGGCTGTGGCTAAAGTTTCCTGGGAAAAAGTTTGCTTACTTCAGGTAGAAGGGGGCCTTGGCCTGCGAAATCTTGCTTTTTGGAACAAAATCATATCACTAAAGCTGATCTGGTTATTGGTTACAAACACCACTTCTCGTTGGGTTCAGTGGATAAATACTCACAGGCTTAAAAATGATATTTTTTTTTTTTGGTTTGTTCAAAATTTAATTTGATTATTAAACAAGATTCTTATTCTTATCTCATATTATTCAACGTCGCATGCCCTGTCAGATACATGATGTGTCAATATTGCACCTATCATTTTGATCCCAAAAAAAAAAAAAAATTACAGTAGTTATTTGAAATATGATATAGAAACACCACTATAAAAGAAGACAAATTCATTTTTCCCCCCGTCTAAACTGTTATTATTAACCGAAATTTGTATCATTGTTTACAAGAGAAGAGGTTGGAGAAATTTCGGACAAACATGAAACAAAATCAGCACAGCTATTTTCTGTTATATTCCTATATGAAAAATCTTACCGAGCTAAACATTTGACCCCAACTCTTGATGGCACGCAGATAGTGTTGTCGTTTCAGTTTGACAATGTCTTCATTAATAATGCGGTTGATGCTAAGATGTCACCTTCGAAAATTACATGTCGGAGTCCTATATAGATCAGGTTGATTGAAGTGCCCAAAGTAATGATGCCGTACATTCAGCTTCTTCCGACGTTTCCGGCCTTGAAATTAGAAGCCAAATTCATTTTAAGTACACAAATTAGGTCAAAAAAATATTTTTTAATCACTATTCGTTGAGTCATCGTTTTAATATGAAGCGACGCCATAGTTTTGTAACCATTTGTCTTTTCCTTTTGGGACATGGGATTGTAATCGTCTTAAACTTGATTTTACTTATATAACTGATAGTTTTTTTTGACAAAAGGATTTTCTATTAAAATACATGAAACAAAATACAAGCTATGACTTTTGGAAGTCATACAGTTTAGTAGAGAGTGATCAAAAGATAGAAGTTCAAGAATTACACTTTAGCTAGACTTGAAAAACAAACCATGTTAAAGAGAAATTAGAGTGAGGTACGAAACTAACTCACTAAATCATACTAGTTGATTTGTCCATGTCCACCTCGACCTCGTCGACCACGGTTTCCACGACGACCAACTAGTCCAAAAGGTGAGAAATAGAGCTCACGAGGAGAGAAAAGTGATTGGTAAAAAATGGAAGCGGCGACCAATTGAAGCAGATCAATGTTCCAAATTGGCTTCTTGCCGTAAAGTCAGCCTTCGGCAAGACTTGCAGCCAACCAGCGGCGCGAAGACCGGTCTCACCAACGTCTACGTGGCTTTTGTGTGTGTATCTGTTTAGCATGTGGGCGATAGACTTTTATAGGACAAAATATCAAAAGAATGTACGTACGTACGGGAAATATCTTGTTATTATGGCACTGAACGAGAAGTATTTGCCGCAATATTAACCCCTTCATGGTGGTTTTGCCGTTGAATGATTCATAATGGTTTAGGGGGACATGGTTCGAGTCTTTTCCGCTGTAAGTTTAATCATAGTACTGCATATGCTTTGAGAGGATTAGTTTAGATTTTGGCCCAAAATTTTCTGATTAAGATAAATATAAATATGTAGCGTTGAGAAAGGTAAATAAACATTCTGCAACTTTATATTCACGGTCCACAATGTTTGCATAGTTTGGGTGGAACACATTTTGTTAAAGAGGATGGAGCATATGGTCTCAAGGCTAAACCTCCAGGCTTCAGGGGGAGTATACACGCAAATGATATGAATGTAAGAAGCCTTTACATAATCATGAAGACATTATTGTAAGTTGTAACATTGTAGTACTTATTATGGTGTTTGTTTATTTCTACTTTTCAACAAGTTCTGCGTTTCGTATTGCTATATATTTTGTAATTTTGCTTAGTAGGTCAGTCAGTGCTCCTCATCGATTTCTTTTTTAAAAAACATTCACTTCCGACCAAACGCAGTTCTAGTGTTCTACATGGTAAAATGTAAATTATTAGGATGAGTCTAAAGAAACTCATCAATCCTAGTAATTCAAAAGTACATAGAGCTAGTATATTTGGGAGCACTCGAAGACTAGTGACAATCCATGTGTACGTGAGGCATGCACTCGATGCAACTTCATGTATGTTTTGCTTAGTGGTGTCCGATTCCACCGCCTCCTCCGCCTCCTCCGCCTCCACCTCCGCCTCCAAAGCCTCCACCGCCAAATCCTCCGCCCTTACCAAATCCACCACCTCCACCTAAACCTCCGCCTTTCCCAAATCCACCCCCTCCGCCAAATCCTCCTCCTTTGCCTATTCCACCACCGATTCCTCCACCTTTGCCGAATCCACCTCCTCCGCCAAAGCCTCCTCCCCCTCCAATGCCTCCGCCTTTACCGATACCGCCACCAATGCCTCCGCCTTTGCCAATACCACCGCCTATACCTCCCCCTTTCCCAAAGCCGCCACCAACTCCACCGCCGATACCTCCACCTTTGCCAATACCACCGCCTATACCTCCCCCTTTCCCAAAGCCGCCACCAGCTCCACCGCCGATACCTCCACCTTTGCCGATACCACCGCCAATACCTCCACCTTTCCCGATGCCACCACCAATCCCACCACCTTTTCCAATACTGCCACCAATGCCTCCTCCTTTTCCAATACCGCCGCCTATACCTCCCCCTTTTCCAAAGCCGCCACCAGCTCCACCGCCGATACCTCCACCTTTGCCGATACCACCGCCAATACCTCCGCCTTTGCCAATACCTCCTCCAATGCCTCCACCTTTTCCAATACCGCCACCAATTCCACCACCTTTTCCAATGCCACCGCCGATACCTCCGCCTTTTCCAAAACCACCACCAGCTCCTCCACCTTTGCCAATTCCGCCACCAACTCCACCGCCTTTGCCGATCCCACCGCCAATACCTCCGCCTTTGCCTATACCACCGCCAACTCCTCCGCCTTTGCCAAAACCACCACCGGCTCCTCCACCTTTGCCGATACCGCCACCAATACCTCCGCCTTTGCCAATTCCGCCGCCAACTCCTCCGCCTTTCCCGATACCGCCACCAATACCTCCGCCTTTGCCGATTCCGCCGCCAACTCCGCCACCCTTTCCGATTCCTCCACCGACCCCTCCACCGGACCCACCACCAATTCCTCCACCGTGTCCGCCCCCACCTCCAAAACCACCTCCAACTCCACCACCCTTACCAAAGCCACCACCGGCTCCGACACCTCCGCCATGTCCACCACCAAAACCTCCACCACCTCCTCCTCCTCCGCCACCACCAGCACCACCACCTCCTCCAAAACCACCACCAGCTCCTCCTCCGAAACCACCGCCGGCTCCTCCACCAAATCCGCCGCCAAAGCCACCGCCCTTGCCGCCTCCAATCAACGTCTTCTCTTCCTCATCTTTGCTAGAGCTCACACCATCTCTCGCTGCAACATTCACGACAAAGACATGGAAACATAACAAAGCCAAGACAGTAGCTCCACTAACGAGACGACCCATGTCTTCCTGCTTTTGAGTACGTTTGTTCTATGCAGTGTTCACTGCCCGATGATCAAAACCTATCCGGCATTACGGTCGATTATATAGCAACACTTAATTATCTACTTTAATCTTTGCATTAACTTACTTCAACCACTATCTCCTACTCTACTACTCACTGCATTCAATTCCTAAATCCTTTTGCGATTTCCTCTCCACATGTTTTCTAGTAACAAGTCTTAATAATACATATGTCTCCTTCCATTATATTATTTTTAAAAAATATATATAAGAAAACGAGTTTAATATTTTACTCAAATCTAACAAGTAGGCTTTACCGTTTTACCCAAATTACCTTATACTCTCTGACATTAACGGTTTCTCGATCTCCAAACAACTAATTAATTTTACGAGGAATAAACAATTCATAAGTTACTACGTCAGTTTCTTCTTGTGTATAATTATCTTTTTTTTTTAAGACAAAAGCAACATATAATTTCTTTTCAAGTGTCCCACAAAACTCTGTAAGTTTATAGTTTACTTTGATCAGTAGTTGATAGTTTACTTTGAGCTAGTTAATGACTTGCGGGTATAATCAAATTTACCGTGTCCTCAGATGATAATTTCTTCATTAACGAAGTAGTATAAGACATCTTTGTTGGAAGAAACTTCACACTGGAACGCTAATTGATTAGTTATGTTTGAAAACAATTGAGTAATTAATTTATAAAACCTTCCATATCCAACATAAAGTTTTAGAATCTCTAGTTCTTTTTTTTTTTTTTTGAAATGAGAATCTCTAGTTCTTAGTTAGCCAAATTTTATGTAACAACTATCATATTTTTCTTGATCCGACAATTTTTACAAATGACAGCAAAATGCGTTTTGCTTGTTCCGAAGTATAGGCTACCTATAGTATATCAAAAACGTACTTCTATAGACATCTCTTTATTACTATTGATTAACTTATTCTTAGGTATGAGATATTAAACCGTCGACTACTCAATAGGCACTAGTAAAATAAAAGTCATTGTACCTACATATGCAATGAAAATTTCATTATATTTGGTTAAAAAAAAAAAAACCTTCTGGGACTTGTGAAAATATGTATCTTTTTTTTCCTTTTATATGTAGATATTTTATTATGTTGGAATCTTACGTTTAACTCTAGACTGAATCGTATGAACGACTAAACAATAAAATCAGATCTCTTATAATAAGTCCTGACCAGGTTATTGTAATTTAATAATTTTGCGTGTGATATGAATCAAGGTCAGTGGTGTTTTTTTTTTAGTTTTTATCGATGATATGTTCATATATAAACATACTTCATCTAAATCTAAATCCATTATATCAAATATAGACAACCATTGGAGCTTCCATACCAAACCATGTGCGAGTTAGATGAAGAATTTATTGCAGTTTGAACAAAAAAAAGCCGTCATTTATTTTCCAACCTATGTCCTAAACGCAAAATATTTAATAAATACAGACCACTTGTATTTACTATTCGACCACTTCGAAATCGCTATATGTCATTCCCGGAACATGTTTGTTAGAGCAAACACAACCTAGTTTCTTAAGTTAAATCTAAACATTAAAAAACATTAAAAAAATGGAAAAGTAAAAGAGGTGAGAAGAATCGATCCTTAGGAACCGATTCTTCTACTGTTTATAGACAAGCAAGCCATGTGTTACTATATAAGTGGCTCTTATTTATATTTTTATATTATATTAATATTTTATAGTTAAGAAATTTTTTTCAAAAGTTTTCGCGTTGAACATGATCTAAGTGGCTCTCTTCCGTCCGACAAACTTTTGGGTCTATTTAGTAATTATTATATTTTTAGGGTTCAATTTGCTTTTCTCCTTTTCCCTGTTTTAAGCAAATTGTGAAATGTGTAGTTTATTCGTCTCATATTACTGTTTGCATGTCGCTATTTAATTTTACCATAAAGCTCTTTATAATTTTTATCGTTTTAATAGTTACCGATCACAAAAACAGTACAGAAAGCGTTACCAACAATATTACACTCTGCTTTATTATTACAGTTCTTTTCTTACAGTTTTCAACTATTTTATAAGCACTTATCACTACAGTTTACCGCTAAAAGATTAAGCTTACCGCTAAAAAATTTTGGTTACCAATCAGACCCTACATACTGGAATGATTGGTGATGTAAAATGGTAAAAAAAAACAGAGAGATTAAAACAACTTAAAATGTAATTAAGAGATAACAATACACAAACAATAATAATACCACTTATTTCTATGTGATTGGTAACTAAAAAGTAGTATACACCTTTTATCATTGTGGTAAAGATTTACAAACAAAAACTAATAACTATGAATGTGATTAGAATTTTTTTGTGTGGAACATATGTGATTAGATTTATTACACAAACATTATTGAATGGGATCAAATGTTACATAAATTATGTGTAAGATCATATGTAAAAAAGTTACTGTTAATGAAAAATTTAATAGTTACAATGCAAAGTATTTAGATATGTCATCCAACTATTCCTCAAACTTATATTTTAAAACCTAGTATGGTCCGAACAAGATTCATTTTGCCGAGTTGCTTCAACAAAATAAATTTGTGGTTTTTTGGATTTTTTTCAAACAATAAAATTGTCTTTCTTCAAAGTATTAAATTATTTTAAACATTTCTGTCTAAAAAAAAATAGATTGGACATTTCAATCTCGAGATCTCGTTTTCCTTCTCTCCCTCCATGAGAGTTTATTTCCAACTATAATCCGGCAATGGTCCATGAATATTTGTGTTGGTTTCACTCTGTTCGGAATTTTTCCGATTGGTTCCCGTTATTTCATTTTTGAAACGGTTCATGATTCTGATTTGAATCTCTTCTATTTGAGAAAGAGATTTCAAACACAAATTGGGGATTCAGGAGCAATCAATTCAGTTTCCTGTAAAATGCCTCGGATGCAGAGACACGATTTCTCGAAAAGATCTTGGTACAACAGTTTTGTTACCATTGTGTCTACTTTTCATAATTATGCTTTGGGCACATCAGGTTTTAAGATGTGATTTGCAAAAAGAAAGTTCAACCATAAGATGATGCATACAAATTGCCTCAGAGAAAGATCAAATATGAAGTTGGACAATAACCAATTTTCTGATCGGTTAGCGAGTAAGACTATTTTTCGAAAAGTATCGTCAAACTTCCTTTTGTTCTATTTTTCTCAGTGTATGGCGCATATATATGTGTATGTAATAATTTGTGTTTCAATAGTTCTATATAATTGGCTTTGAACCGTAAAGTTGCAGTACAAGTTATACCGTTTTAATAGTTGTCAATCATAAAAGCAGTACAGAAAGCGTTACCAACAGTATCACACACAGTTTTTTTGTACCGTTTTGATGTACAACTTTTTTTTACCGTTTTAACGTACAGTTTTTTTTTACAGTTTTTCAACTATTTTATAAGCACTTTGGGTTAGAATGGTAACCAAAAGCTTTACAATAAAGCTCTTTATAAGTTATACCGTTTTTTTAATAGTTACCAATCACAAAAGCAGTACAAAAAGCGTTACCAACAGTATTACACTCTGCTTTATTGTACAACTTTTGCTTACAGCTCTTTTTTTACAGTTTTCAACTATTTTATAAGCATTTATCACTACAGCTTACCGCTAAAAGATCCAGCTTACCGCTAAAAAAATTTGGTTACCAATCGGATCCTTTATCACTACAGCTTACCGCTAAAAGATCTAGCTTACTGCCGAAAATCTACGGTTACCAATCTGACCCAATGTTTTTTTAATCACTTTTTAAAATTAATGGAAATTATATGTTTGTCGAAAAAAAAAAAATAGATTGGTTAAGTTTCAAATTTTGAAACCGGCATTTTAGAAGGGTCCACCACAAAATGCAGTTATATGACGGTGCTAAAACAAAGATCGAGCTCAAAGTAAGCGCTTGGACTTGGGTGTAATTAATAGGGGGGCTGAAAATTAGGAAAATCTGCTCAACATGAATAAATAATTGAAAGGGATTGGTGTCTGCATCCCCGATTTGTTTCGTCGACAAATAATTAAGGTTAAAAAAAAATTTACCGACAAAAAGAAAGAGAAAGAAAGATGTCAAAAAAAAAAAAAAAAGAGAAAGAACAAAACTTACGGTGGAATTTAGAATAAGTAATTAATGTGGAGTGGAGTAGTTATTGTATTTTAAAAGCCCACCGAAAAGGTAATAATAATATATTATCAAATACAGCCATTTACCAAGTTTCTGGCTTCTCCAACAGACCAAACGACTTCTTAAAAGCCCATAAGATTTATTTGGAAGCCCATTTTATGGCCTCATGACATTTTTTTCTTTATCATTTTTTTTAATCCATCGAATATAAGAAAATAGAAATTACGCCTCCAACTTTTCTCCTGTCTCTCTCTCTCTACTTGATCCCCTTTCCTCTCCGTTTTCCGTTTTTTACTCCTCCGCCGATCTCCGGCGGCGTTATCTATTTCCCGATCTCCGCCTGCGTTTGCTTCACCGATCTCTGGAAGAAATTTCCTCACTGATCTTAGACGGCGCTGTCTCTATATCGTCACCGCTCAGATTTATCTCCTCCGGCAATCTCCGATCACGTTTTTTTTTTAATTCCCTTTGATTTATAAATCTTAATTTTAAAAAATATTTCCTTTTTTTTTGTCCGTATCCGCTTATTTTTCTCGACAGTCATGCGTTTTGACGCTTTTCACCTCACATGGGAAAATGAATTGACATTTCTACCCCTCTGTTTTGAACATTAACCGTTATAACCCTGATCCAACAAACCACGTGGCATAACCTAAAGAGAACCGCAACGATATGAGTCAAAACCACCACGCGCGTATAGTACAAATGCAAGACGCGTCGAGAAAACGCAAGGAGACGGCGACGGAGAGTGATTTCGGTTTAGATCATTCGAGAGCCACTCCTCCGGCTACATCGAACTGGCTATTGGCCGGTTACATGGCGCACGAGTTCCTCACGTGCGGTACGATGTTGGGCCGGAAGTTATATCCTGGATGGGCCGAAGTTGGGCCGCTCGACTCGCCGTCGCCGCAACAAAGGGAAGCGAAGAACAAGAAGGCTCACTACCAGAGCTACTCTGACGTGGCGAGTGTGTTCAAAACAGATGGGACCCACGTACCTGGTGTGGTTAACCCGACCCAGCTTGCGAGATGGATCCATATGTGATTATGATAGGTATCATCATCATCAATTCATCATCATCATCATCAATTCATCATCATCATCATCAATTCATCATCATCATCATTGCCATTTGATGAGACTTTTATCATTTTCAAGTTTCGGCATTTTTAGTTTTCTTTTTCTTTCTTCATGAACCATGATAGTCTCTTTGGATCTTTGGTCTTTCAACATGTTACTAATAATTTGATGAATAAAATTGTTATATAGTCTTATGTTTATCGTTTTATCATCTAGTAATCGATTTTCGTGGCAATTCTTTTTTGTTCTTTATTACTATACATACATTTACATGCCCTATGATTAATTTAGACTTGGGTCAAGATCCCGATCATTACTTATAAGAAAATTACAGAAAGAATATCTAATTATCTCTAATTTGATTTGCAATGTAGTGAAAAAATTTACTAACATTCTATTAGTAATAGCTCAAAGATCCAACGCAATTATTAGATTTTCATAATAATAGACAGCCAAGATCCATGGAGACCTAAAAACCCAAAAAAAAAAAAAAGATCCATGGAGACGCCAAAAAACATAAAATACTAAAAATAGTAAATACTTTCTACATGCATGACTTCTTTTTGCTATTATATTTTTACTTACTAGAGAAACCCTTATTCAAACCGTTTCTTGATTTCAATCAAATTTCCAAGTGACAGTCTTTTTGCGTTGTAACGATCTCTCCCGATTTGCGAGATACACATTTGCCGTTAATTCCATAGTTAACAAAATATATGATTTTTGAAAGTCAACCTCAAAATCTAAAGTGATAACCACCCTATATAACATATTGATCGCACCAAGCAAAGACCTTTCTATCATCTGATCATCCTTGATTTTTGTTATCTTTTGATATATAGAAAGTTACGTACGGCCTTTGGCCCATAATCTCATTTTTGGTCTAGGACCAACCTTTGATAATAGGCGTAAATCATTTCTCTCTAGTGAAAGCTTGAAATGAGACCTAAGACTCAACGGGCCCTAAGAAAATCCGTGATGAGCAGCAATATCAGTGATGAGTTTTTGTAACTTTTTTTTTGTTGCTAAACAAAGTTTTTGTAGCTCAATTTTCCAATGCATGAAGAACAAAAGCGATAGGAAACTCAGATGTTTCTTTATATTATGGCTAGACCGTGATTTTTAGGCGGTGCAGGAAGAGACTTGTTCCCTGTTCTTTGTAACAAAAGGGATGGCAAGAACAGTGCTTTGGTCATGCTTTGATCCTTGGGCCGAGATGACTACGGGCCTGATAACTTGATAAGGCTCTTAACTTCTTGCTGAAGACAAAAATGGTGTTTAGTTTATATTTTTTTTTTGTAATTCTTTATATTTGAGTTTATTTATATATATTACTTCTTTATATTTGATTTAAAAGATTTATATAACTAAAGGTAGTAAAGTCATTTGTTATACAATATAGGTTATTGCTCGTTTTTTTTAAATGCAAGAAGTAGAAATACACTTATAGATTAATGTACGAATTTAGGAAATTTATCTAACAACACACTTCATTTTTTTGACAATTTTTTTATTTATTTTTTTAATTATGACCTAACATTTTAAATAATTTTGCTTTTTTGTCTAAACAATTGCTAAAATTTTATTCAAAATTATTAGAGATGGGTTTAGCACCCTTCTAAAGGGCCCCTTCTGAACCCAGCTCGACTTATTCCAATTAGGGTTTCTCAGCTCACTCGACTCATCATAATGTAAAGGTCGGCGCCGCTCTCCGAAGAAAAAGGAAATCTTCCGAAAAGAGCGGAAGGTCGTCTGAAGATAAAAAAAATCTTCATTTCCCCGAAAAGGAAGGAGTTCGGTTGGCCGACTTAGACCTATTATAAATAGGTGGCAACCTCGCTCATGAACAAGATCCGCAATTTTTACCCTCGAGACCTAGGGCAAACTTAGCTCCGACATTCAGTTTTAGATCTCGATTCACCGTTTAAAAGGTTTAGGTCGGCGTTCTTATTCCGACGACCTAACCACCGTTGTACTATCTCCGAGCTCCGGCTTAAATCAATAAAGACTTACTCTTTTCCCCCACAAACTCTTATTCTTTCTTTACATCGGATATTAGTTCTTACAATTGGCGCCGTCTGTGGGGAAAAGAGAGACAAGTCTTTGAAAACCCTAAAAGCTCGAAGATGGTCGGGACACCACCACCAGAGGATACTACCACCGGGGCTGGAGACCAGAGCCTCCCACGGAACACATCGGGTGTCAATAACGCACCACCACCACCTCCCGATGTGATGACCTTCATGCAGACTGTCATGCTGCGCCTAAACGAGATGCATGCTCAACAGATCGCTTACCGTGACGAGCTGGACAGTCTTCGGCAACCAGGAGCCCGTAACACCATCGGCACTCCGGAACCACAGCAACCCGCTTTCCAAACTAGATCGGGACTCAACAGAACGTTGTTTGGAGACACCCCAACTGATCAACTTCCGGGACAGCAAAGAGACATAGCGGCGTCGAATGCCTGGATCAGGCCGATCCATCCCCCGGTTATCACAACTCCGGTTTCAGCACCGAACCCCTTAGCACCCAGTGCGGATGCCAGAGCCATGTAACTCATGCAAGAGCAGATCAGCGCGATAGGATCTCAAGTTCACCGAGCCATAACGTCAGTACCCGAGCTCCATAAGATGTTGCAACTCACGCAACAGACACCCTTCGCTCCCAACATTACGAGCATCCCGCTTAGAGACCACGGGAAGCTCAAGAATCTGACTTCCTACGACGGGAAGAGCGATCCCAACAAGCACCTCACAGAGTTCAACATAGCCATGGCTAGAGCACGTTTCAACGATGAGGAACGCGACGCGAGTTGCTGCCAATACTTCGTCGAAAGTTTGAGTGGAAGAGCCCTCACCTGGTTCTCCCGACTCAAGCCGCACTCCATTACGGCCTACGATCAGTTGTCGCAGGCGTTTCTCAAACACTATTCCATCTACATCGAGCAAGCGACCTCCACTCTAGACCTTTGGGCCTGTGTCCAAAGCAAAAACGAAACCCTCCGGGATTTCATAACTCGCTTCCGAGACATCGTATCACGGACCAATGCGTCCGACGATAGCGCGATCTCCGCACTACTGCAAAACCTCCAAAAAAACCAGCTGTTTCGCGAAAGATTGAAGACCGGGAGACCGAGAACGCTGGAGGACGTGCTTCATAAAGCTACAGGGTTCATGAGTCTGGAAGAAGAAACTCTCGCAGAACAACGCGAATAGGCCGCCAAGGACAAACGTAAGGCAGCTCGGGATAAATCTGATGACTACCAGGAGTCGAGACAGCATTATGATCGGGAAGATAAATCTCTGAAATCGAACGTATCCTCAGTATCCCGATCACCTCGCTGGAACACATGGGATCGAAGAGCTGACCGACCTGACGAAACTCCTTCGAACCCGGATTCCTTCTGCAGATGGCATGGCAGATCGGGCCATACCGAGGAAGAATGCAGAACCTTAACATGAAGATTAATACGAAAATGGAAGAAAGGCAAAATCAACCTCGATGATCGCCCACCGAATCCAGGAGGAAATCAAAACCGACCTGAGAACGGTAACAAACAAATCATCAAAAGGGATATCCAAAGAGAGCGCGCGACGACGCTGCGTCGACCCCACCAGATTCGCCCCGACAAGTAATCAATATGATCATGGGCGGACTCCTCACTTGCACTGAATCGATAAATTCGATTAAAAGGCACGAACGCCGAGCTGTGAACGTCAAGAACGAAACCCTGCTCTACGATGATGATATTCTGATCACATTCACTGAAGATGACGCCAAAGATATAGACCGTCCTCATAACGATCCTCTCGTTATCTCACTGAGAATGGGTCAGGACGAGGTCTCCAGGATCCTCATCGATTCAGGCAGCTCGGTCGACTTAATCTTTAAAACGACACTCCAGAAGATGGGTATAAAGGAGAGCGAGATCAAGATCGCACCTAGACCGCTCACAGGATTCACGGGAGACTCGATCTCTACGATCGGGACTATCCAACTACCCACCCTAGTTGGAGGGGTGATGAAGATCGTCGATTTCGATGTCATTGACAGATCGGCTATCTACAACGCCATACTTGGCACCCCGTGGATAAACTCGATGCGAGCCATCCCATCTTCGTATCACTAGTGCCTTAAATTCCCGGCCAAAAGAGGAGTTTACACACTTCGAGGTTTGCCAACCAGCTCGGAAATACCATGGAAGTATACATCGACGATATGCTGGTCAAATCAACAAGGGCCGAAGATCACATAACACACTTAAAAGAGTGTTTCGTCATCCTTAACGAATACGACATGAAACTCAACCCTACCAAATGCACGTTCGCGGACACGTCTGGAGAATTCCTCGGTTACCTCGTGACACAGCGCGGAATTGAAGCCAATCCAAAACAGATCTCGGCGATTCTCAACCTTCCTTCTCCGACGAATACAAGAGAAGTTTAGAAACTCACTGGACGGATCGCCGCTCTTTATCGCTTTATTTCCTGGTCAACAGACAAATGTCTCCCGTTCTATCAGCTGCTTCGGGGAAACAAGCGTTTCGAATGGGACGAGAAGTGCGAAGAAGCTTTCCAACAGCTCAAAGCCTACCTGTCAACACCCCCAATCTTAGCAAAACCAGATGACGGCGAAACTCTGTACCTTTACATAGCCATTTCCATCTCGGCTATTAGTGGGGTCCTTGTTCGTGAAGACCGAGGAGAACAGAAACCAATTTTATACACCAGCAAATCTCTAGACGGGGCCGAAACTAGGTACCCGACCTTGGAAAAATTGGCCCTGACACTAGTCATCGCCTCGCGAAGGCTCCGACCTTACTTCCAATCGCACACAATAGCCGTCCTCACGAGTCACCAGCTCAGAACCATACTTCAAAGTCCCTCCCAATCCGGAAGAATGGCCAAGTGGGCAATCGAGCTGTCTGAGTACGACATCGAGTATCGTACCCGAACTTGCGCGAAGGCACAAGTCCTTGCTGATTTTCTCATCGAGTTACCACCCGAGCTAACTAGTGCGGAAGCACCATTGGAGCGCTGGACCTTGTCCTTCGAAAAGTGTATGAAAACACGAAAGAATGAGGAGCAGGCAAGCTCAGAGCTAACTGGGAAGGCCGCTACATGATCACCAAGGTCGTGAAACCCGGCGTCTACCGCCTCGAAACAACCACATGCGACGAAGTCCCACGAGCATGGAATTCAATGAGCCTCAAGCGCTTCTACTCTTAAAGCCCGACCTCCCAGCTCGGCAATCCTCTGATCGGCATCTTCGCCAAAAAAAAAAAAAAAAAAAGAGCTCGTCATCCGAGCAGTTCTCTATTGTAATATGAACTACGAATGGTTTGATCCCGTTTGGGTACGTAGGCAGCCCTATTTGGGTCCAACTATAACTTAATAAAATTTCAAAATTTTCCATTTTTTACTCTCCCGAGCTATTTACACATCAACTTCCTGGCCAGTCGTTAGATATGCCTATAACTAAGTCTGATCAGCTTAGTTCGGCACCCACAAAAAGCCAAGATCCGTCTTGCATCTGTTCCTCATGGATGCCGTGGAGAAATAATCCACAAATATAAGTCGAGCCTGTTCTCGCACCCTTCTAAGTCATGCAAAGCACATAAGCCGGACCCTGCTCGTAGCTTTGCATTCGAACTTAGAATTTTCTAAGTCATATCGATAATAAACGCCGACCTGATCGCATATCGGTATTCGCACTTAGGAATAAGTCGTATGATCCATATAAGCCGACCTGTTTCGCATGATCATATTAGCACTTACTCTTTAAGCCGAGATCCGTCTCGCACATTCCTAAGTCGTGTAAACATTAAATAAGCCGAGCTGAACTAAATCTCTCGCACGTTTGCATTCGCATTTAGGGAAATCTGAGTCATACAAACAACTTAAAGCCGATATCGCATCGCACGTTTGTATTCGAACTCTAATTCACGATTATTCATCTAATGATCGATCCTATAACTGGGATATACCCCCGAATAAAAAAAATATATATCAATAAAAAGCCCGAAACAGGCAAATTTCATCCAAAAGCCCACTCGGACAAACATTCAAATCTAAACCCAGCTCGGGTTGTCAAGAAAGTAGAAATAAAAAGAAAACAAGAAAAAAATTTTTAGCAAGGGTGATCAATCCCCGAGAACATCGATCAGTTGGTCTTCCAGCTCGGCCCGTTCCTTTCCTGCCTCGGCTAGAACGAGCTCTCGACCAGAATCTTCTCCCTCCACTTATGCTCGATCATCTCCCTTTGGAAGTTCTCCCTCTGGCTCAAGTCTCACCGACGAGTCAGCAAGGATAACCAGAGTTGGATCGACCGATGTTTGAAGATCGAGCTGCTCATCGTCCGTCCCTGCGGCTACATTCTCGACCGGAGCGGTCAGCAGGAGCAATGGCGGAACATCATTTTGAACGATCGCTGTCGCAGTGGCCGCACTCTCAAGTTGCGGTTCAGGAGACTTGAGCTAAGAAGCTACCTCCGGGGTCACCATAGGCGCGTTCGATCTGAACTCGTTGATCCCTGCAGGACGAACAGACGAATCATCGCGAGGATAACACAATGCCAGCAGAGGGGCGTCGAACTCGCCCTCTGCGAAGAAGATTTCGTCAAAGGCATTCACCTTGGCCTCCCACTTGGCGACGTCGTCCTCGATCTTATCGATGACCGCTTTAGGAAGATCCAATCCCAACTTCTTGGCGAGCTCCGCAATAGAGCGAGCTCCGCGGGCTTGAGCCAGGGATGAAACAATCTTCTCGACTTCTTTTCGTTGCTCGAGGCTTTTCTTCATTTTCTCCGTCAGGCCGGAGTAGAAGCTGACGACCTGCTTCTGGGAAAAGACAGCTATCTCGTCGCAAGATCTCCTCAACCGGGCGGCTTCCACTCTGAAGTGCTCAACTTGCTTCGACGACCTGATGAGGGCCGAAGAGAGCTCAGAATTATTAGCCTCCAACTCCCCAACTTAGGATTGAAGCTCGATGATTCGCTCTTCAAGCTGCCCTGACTTGAGCTTCTCGACTTCGAGACTAAGGCTAGCCTCGTAGAATTTCTTCTCCGCCGCAGCACTCTCCTTCTCGGCCTCTTTGACCTTCTTCGCATCGCGACCAAGACGACCGAGCAAATGGTTCGCGCTGCTTTTCGCCTATATGTAAACGTATGAGAACCCGTTTTACAACAATAAAGAAAATTCGATTAAAGTGAGCCTTACCCGAATTTTGTCCGCGGCCCACTGCTCATACTCGTCCCGGTAAGGAAACTCCTCCACCGGAGGACCAGCCGTCGCTCTAGCTTTGAGACTCCAAACCAGCTGAGAACAGGCACGACAATCAGTCGACAGCGGTTCCTTCCCGTGATACTCGAACTGGAAGGCATTAGGATTCAGAGCAGAGTCCGATCTGGCACACTTGGGAGCCTGGTCGGGAGTACTCTTCGACTCGACCTCAGAAGACTTCCGTTTGTCAGCCGCCTTGGCCTTCCTTTTTGCTGCCTCCTCGGCAGTTACCTGCATCTCAGCTGCGACCTCGTTGTTACCTCCTGCATCCCGGCGCTCTGCGAGAGTAACGTCATCCGATCCCAAGCTCGGAACGGACGCTTCAACACCGTCTCGTTTAGGATCTTTTTTCTTAGATCCCCGCGAGGCCTTCTTGGCATCGCTCGTCCTTTTCGATCCGGACTCTTTGGGACCCTTCCCTCTGGAAGCATCCAAATCCGACGCTGCTGGCGACTTCGCGCCAGATTTCTTTATGACTTCCTCCAGTCCCATAGAGTAATCTTCGATTTCTCGGGGAGCAAGCGACATTTTCTTCTTGCGAGATGATCTTGCGAAGGAATTAACAGCTCGGTCTATTCTGCGAATAGTGAGTTCAGGCCAGTACAGATGACTTAGTCTCAAGAACGCGTCTCTGCTCTCTTCGAAATCGTCGGGGAGTGGACCAATTGGAGCGTATTGACCTGTGAAAAGAAGAAAAGAGATCGGTCATCAACTGAAGCACGGAAGCAAGAAAGGAAAATAAAGAAACTAAAATTCTACTGAGCTCTGTTTTCCAACGGCTCTCAACAAAGATGTTGGGGTCAGCCATCGAATATTCATCGACGTGGACAAAAAAATAGTAATCTCTCCAGTTGTCGATTTTACTAATAAATCCCCCGGACATGATATTGTATTTCGGCCTCATGCTCGCGTAGAACGATCCACGCGACTTCTTCTCAGGCACCCGCTTGAGGGTGGTCAGCTCCTCGAATACGTGGCAGCTGAACGGAATCCCGTTCTCATAGGCCCTGACCGAAAGTGCGACCAGATTCTTGACGCCGCCATGGCCCATCTGCGAAACCAACATTCCCCTCGCGTTACAGAACTCGAACAGAAGTCTTGGAAGCGGAAACCAAAGGTGACAGTGCGTGAAAAAGCACTCGTACAAGCAGACCCAGCCCGAAGGAACGTCCCACGGACGCTCAAAGGGAGTCGGAACTATGAATTTCACTTCAGGACCGATCCTGCGCTGTTTCTTTAGCGCGAGCAAAGATTCCCCCGTCGATTGGGTCGGGATCACACCCCAGCGGTTATCCGCTTCAGAAAAGATTTTCTTCTTCTTCTTCTTGGCCCCACCTCTTCTGGTCTCTCCCTGTGGCTTAGTCCAGAGGTCAACGATCTCATACTTGCCAATTTCCATGTCAAGACCGGAACCGATAGCAGCTCGGGCTTCCATCTCCGTGACAACAGCCTCGTCCTCCGGGCATAATTCGTTGCCACCATCGTCCTCATCGGACTCATCCCTTAATTGTGGGATGCTAAAGGATTGCCGAGCTGAGGACGCTTCGGCATCACAAGGACGGGTCACCCCGAGCTGCGCCGCTTCAAACCGCTCGGCAGCAGCCCGCTGATTTAGAAGCTTTAATTCGGCGCGGGAGTATCCTGTTTCATCTGCGAACTCCTGGTCAAACTCCTCCGAGCTATCAGATGGGACCCGACCTGATATCTTTGGAGTCGTGTCTTCTTCTAAGCTCGGAGAAACCAGAAGCGCTTTCTGATGTATTGCGTTTTTGAGGATTTCTAACCTAATGTTTTCAATGGTTTTTCGAGTCAAAATGTGTTTTTAGAGTCTTTTAGTCCTTTATCGAGTCTTTTCAGGTTTTAGGTCACTTTGGAAGAAAAGGAGTCATTTTGGGTACAAACGAGCATATGGAGATGCAGAACCATGCAGAGACGTCTGAAGTTTGGCCTTCGTTGAAGCACTTACCACCGATGGATTGAGCTGAATTTTGGACACAAGATAGAACTTTGAGTTATCTTTCATATGAAAGTGATTTGAAGTCGATCCAACGGTGCGATCAAAAGTTATGCCAGTTTTCGTGAAGACAGTCCAGCCTGACGAGAAGATGAAGCATGTGCCTGTCTCTTATACACATCTAGATGTGTATAAGAGACAGATTAGACATAGATAGGGAATTATCTTGTGGTTTCTTCATCTATTGTTGATCTCATTGCTGAAACTTGATTAGCTACCTAGTTTCTGATCTTAGGTTGTTTAACGCATCAAAAGTGTTTGTTTAAAAGCCTGAAAGAACATAGATGAGCAAAACGTCCTTAGCCAACGAAAGCTGATGTTAAGGCGTTTTGTGAACATATCAAACTCGAAATTAATGCTTGTCTAGAATTCTAAGTTCAAACGACAGTTTAGATACTTAGGTTGTTAGACAAAGTAATTGATACCACGACGGTGGATTGATTATACAACTGTGTTTTGAGTTCTAGAACGGTTCATAATCCATTCCCTGAATAATTGTCTGATTCGTAATCTCTGAATTCCTGTGAATTGCCCTTGACCTAACGTTTGTTTTATTTATCTTTAACCGTTTTTAATTGCTATTTTCGTTTTTACATTGCACCAACAAACCATATCTTCGTCTTAGCTTAATTTTGGTCTAAAGAATCGTAGTGTAGCCTTTGGAACTTGTGGATTCGATCCCTAAATACTACGACATTGCTGTGCACTTGCAGTAGTTATTTTATAGGGTTAAAACCTCTGTATCACTTTCACTTTGGAATTTTTTCGGATCAAACCCATTCCGTTTGATGGAATCTCTTGAAAAAAATGGAAGAACACGAAGAACAAGAAGAACACGAAGAACGCGGGTGGCGGATCTAAAGCAAATCGGCAAAATCACGCCGAGAAATCTAAAACTACGGCGTTTTGGTTATATAGAGCGGAGAAATAAATTGAGAGAGCGAGAGAGAGCGAACCTTTGTTTTCTTTCGCGAGTTGGAGAAATGAAGAAATGAGGAGAGCTCCCTCAATTTATAGAGAAATGAGAACGGTTATCGAGAGTCATCATTGCTTTGGAGACTCTTCGTATTTCCCCGAATTAAATCTATTCGGAACATTCACTACAACCGTACATGTGTTTCCCTAAAACATTAAGTCTGTTTTGGCGGGAAGGATAGAATCTTTCGACCTTATCCGTCTGGAAGTAAATCTCAACGATTTTCCTAAAATAGAATATCCCGAGCTGAATTCACATTGAGCCATCATCTTTCTTTAAGTTCTCCGAGCTCATTACTCACGCTCACCGAACTGGGGGGGGGGGGTTAATTGTTAGAGATGGGTTTAGCACCCCTCTAAAGGACCACTTCTGAACCCAGCTCGGCCCATTCCAATTAGGGTTTCTCGGCCCACTCGACTCATCATAACGTAGAGGTTGGCGCCCTCCGAAGAAAAAGGAAATCTTCCGAAAAGAGCGGGAGGTCGGCTGAAGGTAAAGGAAATCTTCCTTTCCCCGAAAAGGAAGGAGTTCGGTTGGCCGACTTAGACCTATTATAAATAGGTGGCAACCTTGCTCATGAACAAAATCCGCAATTTTTACTCTCGAGACCTAGGACAAACTTAACTCCGGCATTCATTTCTAGATCTCGATTCACCGTTTAAAAGGTTTAGGTCGGCGTTTTTGTTCCGACGACCTAACCACCGCTGTACTATCTCCGAGCTCCGACTTAAATCAATAAAAACTTACTCTTTTCTCTCATAAACTCTTATTCTTTCTTTACATCGGATATTAATTCTTAAAAAATATAAATAAAAAACAAATTTACTTGCAGATAGCTGCGACAAAAGTTAAATTTGAATTCAATATTTTTTGAAAAATATATATAAACCAAGCAATGTGGGGTGGGAAGAAGGTAGTAGCGACCTCTAAAAACCAAGTGGGGAGCATTGAAATTAAAATTTAATAAGCAAAGACCAAAAGGGCAAATAAAAGGCATAATCAACACAGTGAAGAGAAAGTGGAGGATTTAACCTTTTGTTTCTTTTTTAAATATCTCTTTTGAATAAAACAAGCAATTTATAGACATACATAAATGCATGCCTTCGCATTTATAAATCGATCTCTGTTGGACTATATTTGACGGGAGAGAAAGTAGGTTTAAAAAAGGAAATTTTCAACCATTAACTCCCACCATACATAAATTAAATACGATTAATTATTACTATTTTTCAGCTATTGAACGTATTTTTATGTCATGCTTTGAGTTCAATTTTAGGAAAATACAATGGAAACAATTTTCTAGAAACTCTAACATGGTTTAGACGACTGACAGTATAATGGTTATGTGTCTACGTACGTGTTTAAAATGGAATTGATGAAAATTTGATTAAATGTTTTATAGATAGAACAAACGCATTAGCCACAAAATGTGTAGTTTCATATTCGCTATTTCATCGTAAATGCTATACCTTGAACTGATGAAACACAAAATATTCTTGTGGAAATTGTGTTCATATGATTAGTTTTAATTCTGACCCCAAAAAAGATTAGTTTTAATAAGTAGCTTATCGAATTGATACGAATCTGAACACTAGTGGCTAGCGATTTTTATATGACTTTGAAAATATAGTTTTTTTTGAACAAATAAAGCAGAACCACAAGCTTTGTGCAAGAATAAAGGGAAACGAAATGATTATTTCAAAAACGTAAAACATATATATGGTCGAATTAGGTCGTGAGGAGTTTGTTTATAAGAAGTTAATATCAAGAAGATATGACTTAAGAAGGCCCATTACAAAGCAAAGGTCCACTACACAAACAGTCAAACATATCAACACTATATTATTATTGATAATGCATTTTCATAATCACTAGATGGTAAAAAGGTGTAACCAATAATTGTCTTTGTCTTTGATTGTTCTCTCCTCGAAAATTGCATTGGCCTAAATGTATGACTTCAGATCATTAACTCCTACATTGATATTATTTCCTTTTCGTTACAATTATGTTCAATATTTTGAACTGTTGATGATGGCATCATAATCAATTAGTCATCATTATTTATCGCCACCACTACAATCACTACAAGAAAACATAGCAAAAACCTACCAAATTTTCTTCAAACATTTAGGTAGAAATTTTTTTTTACTAATTTCCTACAACATTATCACGAATAATACGAATAGAAAGAAATTGATAGGTAATTTTCTACAAATATAAGTGGTCAATAATCAGTGAACTATTTGTTTCCAGTTTCCTACGAAAATAAAATGCGTAGAAACTTAGGTATAAAAGTGGTAGAAAACCAGTTAAAACATTTTGATGAAATAGGTGGTAGAAAATGCATAAAAACTTTTCAACTAGATTCCTACGAAATTATATCCGTTGGTTACTCGAGGCAATTACGTAGGAAATTTAATACCCGTTAAACATCGAACACTGTAGTGACCGTTAGAAAATATATCCGTTGCAACTTTCGAAATTGGAAGGAATTTGGTAGGAAAACGGAAGGAAAATGGTAGGAAAATGGTAGGAAAGTGATAGTAAATGTTATATCCGTTGAAAAACAAAAAATTTGTCTATATATAAAGCTATTAAGTGTTGAAATGAAATCACAACAAAACCAACTCGAAAATCTCTATAGATGTCTACAAATAATAATAATTGGCGGTCATGCATGTACAATGATAGGTGGGATTCAAGTACCGGACGACTTAATGAAGAATTTGCGGCCGGGCTCACCGAATTCATGCAATTTGCAACAAACCAAAACATATGCTTGGAAAGTGGTAAGTTGTTTTGTCCTTGTCCAAGTTGTGATAATAATAAATTCATTTCTATTAATAAAGTGTGGAATCACTTAAGTAGTCGAGGGTTTAGACCCAATTACAAGGTGTGGTACTGTCATGGTGAATCTGATTACACAAATATGGGTAATACTAGTGAATATGTGGCACAAACGCTAGAGCAACCTAGAATGGCAGAAAGGTTAGGAGAACCTAGAATGGATGAAGAGAACGTAGGTACGGTTCAGATGGTTCGTGATGCATATATGGAAAATATGCACACGTTTCCAGAAGAAGAAACTGAAGTAGAGCAACCAAATTCAGAAGCGAGAAGATTTTTTTATATGTTAGATGCAGCGAAACAACCGCTATATGCAGGTTGTAAGCCAGGACATTCTCCTTTGTCAACTGCGACAAGGTTGATGAATATAAAGACGGAGTACAATTTGAGTGAGGATTGTGTAGATGCTTTTGCTGATTTTGTGAAATATATTTTGCCGGAAGACAATTTGGCTCCAGCTTCATATCTTGCAATCGAGAAGCTCGTTTCTGGTTTTGGCTTGCCATTTGCATCGACAATTGTATGATTTACTGGAAATCAGACGCAAACTACATGACTTGTCGATATTGTGGAAAGCCTCGATTTCAGATTACCGGAGGAAGAGTTCGAGTGCCGTTTAAGCGTATGTGGTATTTGCCAGTAGCAGATAGGTTGAAAAGGTTATATCAGTCTGATCGAACTGCAAAGGCTATGAGATGGCATCAAGATCATTCAAACGAAGGTGAAATTGTGCATCCTTCAGACGCAGAGGCATGGAAACACTTTCAAACAGTTTATCCTTGTTTTGCATCTGAGAGCAGAAATGTATATCTTGGACTATGTACAGATGGTTTCAACCCATTTGGAAAGCATGGAAGATAGTATTCATTGTGGCCAGTCATTGTCACCCCTTACAATTTGCCTCCGTCTTTGTGCATGAAACGAGAGTTTCTATTTCTCACAATACTCGTTCCTGGTCCAGAATACCCAAATCGGTCATTTGATGTGTTCTTACAGCCACTGATTCATGAGTTGCAAGAGTTATGGGAGCATGGAGTTCAAGCATACGATGTCTCATGCCAGCAAAATTTTATAATGCGTGCAGTGCTAATGTGGACCATTAGCGATTTTTTAGCATACTGAATGTTATCTGGGTGGACAACGCATGGAAGGTTATCATGTCCTTATTGTCAGGATAACACAGATGCATTCCATTTAAAACATGGACGAAAGATATGTTGGTTTGATTGTCATAGACGCTTCTTGCAAAGCTCGCATCTTTATCGGCGCAACAAAAAATGGTTTTTGAAGAAAAAAGTTGTTTATGACAGTCCTCCGCCTGAAGTAAGTTCTTTAGATATGTTGGAGGAACTTGAAGATGTTTGTGCTGAGAGGACAGCAGATTGCGGTGGTAATGGGCATTATCAGCTGAATGGATATGGAGATTACCATAATTGGCACAAAAAGAGTATTTTTTGGGATTCACCTTATTGGAAAGATCATTTGCTAAGACACAACCTCGATGTTATGCACATTGAGAAGAATTTATTCGACAACATCATCAACACCGTTTTAAATGTTCAAGGGAAGACAAAAGACAATTTGAAGTCAAGATTAGACTTGCCCCAGTTGTGTGCCCGCGATGCTCTACATGTCTTACCAAATGGAAAGGGTCCCGTCCCTATTTTTAGAGTAGATGGAGAAGCAAAGGATGCGTTTTTCTACTGAATTGTCCATGATATAAAATTCTCAGATGGTTATGCTTCAAACCTACGAAACTGCGTTGATAGGCAAAAAGGTAAATTAGCTGGAATGAAGAGTCATGATTGTCATGTTTTTATGCAACGTTTGCTTCCATTCGCATTTGCCGAGCTTTTACCAAAAATCGTGCATGAAGCTATCGCAGGTAAATATAACTTTGTTAATTTCTTATATTGTATACTTATTTTATTGATGTATTGTAGAGTAATGTAATTTTATATGATTCAATGCAGGTCTAAGTGCATTTTTTAGAGATTTATGCACACGGTCACTTACATTTGATGGGATTCAACATTTGTCTAACCTTGAAAGGATTTTTCCACCATCTTTTTTGATGTAATGGAGCATCTTCCAATTCATCTCCCTAGGGAAGCATCACTTGGTGGCCATGTACAATACATGTGGATGTACCCTTTCGAGATATTTATGTTCCATTTAAAGAAGAAGGTGAAAAATATAAGTAAAGTGGAAGGATCTATTGTTGCTCAGAACATTAATGAAGAGACATCAAATTTTGCTGCTTACTACTTTGCCCCAAGTGTACGGACCAAAAGCAGAAAATCGAGTCGCAATGATGATGGAGGAGAGAAACCAAAATATTTGACCCATGTACCAGATATCTTTACACAAGTCGGGCGCTTAAGTGAAAAATGCAAGAAAAGGTAGCTTACGGAGGAAGAACAAACTCACTTACATACCTACATTCTTCTTAACTGCGAAGAATTATTGCCATACGAGAGGTAATCTTATCGAAATGTTGTATTTATGTCATATTTTTCCTATATTTTATAAAATTTATAATTTTATACATTGACTTTACAGATTCTATGTGGATCAATTGAGGACACATTATCTCAATTATGGTGAGGATGAAATTGAGAGACTGAAACAAAAGGAGTTTGCACATTGGATGAAATTTTATGTGAGTTTAATCATTTACAAATTAATTACATACATATATTTACATTAGTTTATAATTACTAATTGTTGAAAATGAAACAGGTGCGCTCATGTCGTACAAGAGGTCAAACATTACACGCTTGGTTTGAAGAGATAGTCGGTGGTCCATTGTCGCTTGCACTGAGTTACCCGATGTATTTTACCCGTGGATATGCATTTAAGATATTTCGTGAGGGTACTAGTAAAAGAACGGTGAACTCCGGGATTTCTACGCAAGCTGGTGATATAGTATATCATGGTGTGCTCAAAGAAATCTTGGAAGTTGAGTACCCTGGCGTCATTAACTTAAAGTGCATTGTATTCATGTGCGACTGGTATGATCCATCTATCGGGAGAGGAGTTCGGCATACCAAATTTGGAGTCACTGAAGTAAACTCCTCAAAGAAACTCAATAAATATGATCCTTTCATCCTGGCATCGCAAGCGAACCAAATGTGCTACATTTCTTATCCTCGCGTAACACGGAAACGAGACCCTTGGATTACAGTTACACAAATCAACCCACGTGGAAGAGTGGAGCACGAGCCTTTGCAACAAAGCAACGTGAAATATGTAGGTGGCGTTGAGCAATCCATGGAAGATACAAATTTGATAAATATGGGAGAAGAAGCAGCAGACGATTTAACAAATATTTCAGAAGAAGAACTCGGAGAGTTTGACGATGGTTCCAATTCGGCTTCTTCCGAAGAATATTCTAGTTCTGATTCCGAATAATTTTTTTTCTACTCTTTTGTAATATTTTCTAATAATTTAAAGATTTGACATTGTGAATTTTTACCATTCAGTTTTTTTTAATATTTTTTTCTACTCTATAATTGTTTTCTAATAATTTGAAGATTTGACATTATGAATCTTTACCATTCAGTTTTTTTAATATTTTTTTTCTACTCTATAATTTTTTCTAATAATTTGAAGATTTTTAAAGAAGTTTTTAACGATTGGGCTAATGTTGAATGTTGGGTTTTAACGATTGGGCTTATTTAAATGTAAATTGGGCTAACGTTAAATGTTCGGGTTTAAGAGAGTTTTGGTCGGATCTATGTCTATCGATCTCTCTCTCTCTCTCTCGATCTCTTTCCCTGCATCTCTCTCTCGATCTCTTTCTCTCTATCTCTATCTTTCGGATTCTCACTCTCTCTCGTTCTCTTTCTCTCCATCTTTCTCGAGATCGTATCACCTTATCGCAAGGGAACGCGACTTTAAACTTCTCTTTCCGAATTTGGAGGGGGGGGGGGATTTGTCCTGATTGTTAACGTTTACGGTATCCAATTGCTCAGATTCGATGGAGTATCGAATTGCTCTTCGTCAGCGTTCATCAGCGGTCATCAGTCTTCCACGTGTAAGGATCATCGTTCATCAGAGTTCATCAGCGGTCATCGTTCCACATGTAAGACGCCTAAACTTTTTTTTTTGGGATTTCGGTTATATTGGGCTTAATGGTTTTTCATTTACACTGGGCTTCGAAAACTTTTAACACTCATTTGATAATTTATATTTATATTGATTTTGTACCATTAAACCTAAATCTATTGATTTACTATCGTTAAACCTAAAACTTTTCATCTTCCTCTGCTAACTTCTTCTTCTTCTTTGTTTGCAACTTCGGATGACGATTTACAAGGATTCGTTTGTGCCTCAGAGCGAACCATCCCCGAACTCGGGTTTCAGACGAAATATTATGTCTTCATTACGGACTGCTAACTCCCAGCAGTCGTCTCCACCCATCCCCCCCCCTCCCCCCCAATTTCACGGTAACAACTTCTCTCATTTGCTTTGCTTTGTGGATTTGGTGGGTTTTAGGATTCTAGATACTTTGCTTTGTGAATTTCAAAAGACACCTGACACAAACTGAACATTCGTTTACTGTCTCGAACAAGTTTGAAATTTGTTTTTTTTTTTAATCTTCTGCCTACTTATTTAAGTGTTTGTTGAAATATCAACTTCCTACTATTATTTTGTTTGTTTCTAGCTTGTTTGTTTGTACCGATTAATTAAATTAGAAGTTTTTTTGTTTCTAGATCATTGTTTGTATGTCAATTAAACATGCATGTGCGAGTCTCGTAAATTAAATCATAGTATATAAGCATAAAGCAACTCTTAACTTCTTTTGTGTTGTAGGAGACTACCCGAGGAGAATATGACCAGTTCATGTCTCAAGAAAGGCGACAAGGTGATAGCAGTACACCAAGCTTCTCCCTTGATGACTTAACCCGATTGTTATTTCAACCAATTGCTCAACACAATCCAGACAATCGTAGCAATATGGATGCTCCACCTTACAATTCTGATGCACCCGAGACTGAAGAATCTCATGTTGAAACTTTGTGTTCGGTGGATCACATTTTGGAAGCTCCTGGTCGAGGTGGCTTACAGATTCTACATCCTGATTGCATTGGAAAATATGTTTGGTAAGTTGACAATATTCATTTACATCTTACAAGTATTGGGAAGCTTAGAAGAATTTTTTGTTGATTTAAACATACTATTTTGTAGGTTCAGGCGTGATAAGACCGGAAAAATTACAAAGCAAATCCTAAAGATGTTTAAATCTGATCTTCCAAAACCTTATCCAACATACGAAAGTCTACCAACCGAGATCAAGAATCGGTGGTTCCGTGCATTTGCGTAAATGTTGTTTACTTTTTAATATTTGATTAAGATGTTTTTTTTTTAAATAGGTTCTAATTACATTTTGTTTCATATCCAGCAAGAGTTCAACTGGAATCCAAGCATAACCGAGAATGTCCGAACTGCATACCGAAAGCAAGCCATTGCCTCTTTCAAATCCAACTTGGCTACGTGGAAGAAGACCTTGAAAAGAAAAGTAGCAGATGATATACCTGATTGGATAAAGGTGAAGAGGGCTCTCTTTAACGGTTACATGGCCATGTGGAGGGATGCTAAAGTGGCAAAGACAGCAGCCAAAAACGCGGCAAACCAAAAAAGCGAGAGAGGTGGTTTAGGCATGGCGATCCACAACAACGGCGCCAAAACCATAGAACGTCGATGGGACGAAATGGTAAGTCGAATGAATTTTAAATTTTTATTTCTTGTCTCTCATTGTTATGTAAATTGTAATCATTTGTTTTTGAATGCATAATAGATGTCTGCAAACGGCGGGAAAGAACCTGATATGGTGACATTCATTGATATCATGCACACAAATGTAACAACATGAGCTAAGGACAAAAAGGCAGTAGAGATTATGGCTAAGGTAGAAGAGATTGTTTCACAGCGACAAACTCAAGGAGAAGAGCCCCTTACGCAAGCGGAGATTAATGAGCTTGTCCTACAAGTAAGTAGTTAATGATTTTTTTTCTTTTATTTCTGGTCCAATGCTTGTAAAATTTTTATGAATATTTGGTCTACATTTGACTTAGTTTTGATAGTATTTGACTTATATTTGATCGTAATTGACTTCCTTTTGATCCTATTTATAGTCTTAAGTGTTTCAATTTCATTTGATCATATTTATAATCGTATTCATTCTGTGTTACGATTAACTAGTGAGCTGCCTTTTCTATGAACTCAAACTGTTTTATAATTACATTAAATTTGACTGACCTGCATTTTCTTCTGAAATTATTAGGAGGTTCCCATCATTAATGGATGTCGCTTTGGACTCGGTACATTAGTCGAGAGCCGATACACCATTTTTTCCTACAAGTCTACGAATGCAGCCCGCTGAAGATCAGTTACGCGACGAGATTGAGATGTTGAAGAAGGATCAAAAGGATAAAGATGCTCAAATCCAATCTCAAAACACTCAGATACAATACCTCATGCAATGCAACAAGCTAATCCTTGAGAAGTTCCCAGGTGTTTGCCCTCCTCCTCCATTTCCTTCCTCTACCGTAGAGGATGATTCTGAAACTCAACCTTAGATGAAATTCCATCAATGTAAATGGAATTTCAGTTTCTTTCTTTTTTGGAATTGTTGATATATATATCAACATGTGATGATTCGGCTTTGTTTATTTTGGGTTTTTTTTGTATTGTGTCAACAATTGTTAACAATTTAGATTTATGTATAAAATTATGGCTTTTGTATTATTTTTTATTTAGGTTTATGTTTCAATTTTCGAATTTACAATTAATTTTAATAATAATTACAAAATCAATTTCAGGATTATGGTAGGCAAAAATATTTGTAAGAAGTTTGTAGAAAATTGTCAGGAAAAATGTAGCAAAAATTGGAAGAAAACTGAAAGAAAAACGTTGATTACTATTGGAAGGTAAATGGTAGGATATCTGTTTCCTACCGATATGGTGGTAAAAAATTGGCCATAACATTTCTACTAATTTTCTACCAATATTTTTGACGATATTTTCTACAGAAAAATTTCGTAGGAAAGTTTCTACCAGTTTTCTATCATTTCCGATTTTCTACAGCAGATAACTTACGACATATTTTCGTAGGAAAATCATAAGAAATTAGTGTTTTCTACCAATTATTTACGAAATTTTCCGTAAAAAAATGTGATGTTTTCTTGTAGTGAATGTCCACCACCATGGTCGTCATTATTATTGTTATCTCACCGTCATGTTCATCTGAGTATGGAAAACCAAATCAATAACCATGTGGAAATTGTCATATTAACTCGTTAACATGCTTGTTTAATTTTCTTACCACAACTAAATCTGTTTCGATATAAACCATGAGCAGGCTCTTCTATATGTTCTTGATTTTATTTATATAGTTATTGTTATTTAATAAGAAAAAATCAATATTGGTAATGGATTATGAAATGAACCATTTGCAGATAAAATGAAATCTAAAAATAAATGCTCTTACCACTGCAGATTACTTAGGATTTTTTTAATTAAGTTAACAGACGTTGGCTAGAAATATACTACATTTTATTGCAAAATCGTGAAAAAAATAAGAAAAGAACTACAGCCAATATGTGGGTTCCTCCAGGCGTTTGACCACCTTCGTGTAATCGCAAGCAATGTGGGATCAGTTTCAAATTTCATTGCATATCAACAATTTTGAAACTAAATTAGTAGCGAGTTAAGTGTAAATATAGTTTTAATATGTTTGATTACATCTCTATTTTCTTACTGTGAAATTTTTATTAATTATTTATACATATGGTTGGGGAATTAAAAAACATTTATGTATCTTCTACATTTTTTTTTTTGTCGAATTCTACATTTTTCTTTTTTTGATAAAGGTTATTCAAATTAAAATGCATAAAAGGATTATAAGGATACAACTAATTAAAAGTCATATAGTTTGAAAGATTGTGAGAAAGTTGATAACAAGTAAAAGCAACCGTACAGTTAAGTAGGAGCTAATTAAAGAGGAGGAGTTGTACTAGAGAATTATGTCTCTCTAGCTATCATTAGCACTGCGGTCACCTCGACTTTCACAGCCACGGTTGCCTCGACCACAAACCAAAATGCATTGCATTTCTTGAATTTTGTTGTGTGGGTTTGATTGATCTTACTTCTCGAATTTTCTAGGAAAATCCGAAGAGAAAGATCTTGTCTCTCAATATATTAGTGCTTCATTTACCAAATGAACTTGCTGGCTTAAAGTTTTTAGCTACGTCGATTTTTCCCCTTTTTTTGTTAACAAAAGTTTTTTTTCGTTTACAATTCATATTTTGTGCCATAATTAGGAAATTTCCTACGGTTTAGCTACGTCATTACGTCATAAATGTAGCGTGTATTTTTGTGTGTGGTTGTCTTCTGTTAATCAAATCATATCTTTCGTCATCACTTTCACACTATCTATTTTAATAGACAGTAAAAAAACAATATTTCTTCTTGGCGGCTTTTCCAAATTTAATCCAGTGCTTTCATGGCGAAAAAAAACCCAGTGCTTTCATGATCTACATGATAATTTAATTTATGTTAATGTTCAACAACAGTTAATTGATTTATGTTTATACAAACATTTTTCGCATGCTATGCACATTAAATTACGTGTGCAATGAGAAAAGCCATCAGCGGACGTAAAAAAAAAAGAGAAAAGCCATCAGCGGACGTATAAATAAAAGAACCATGCACTTTTAATCCTTTTTTATTCTTATATGTCCCCATTTAGTTATTTATTTATTGCCCATTTTTATTGACAGTCAGAATCATTTTACATCAAAACTCAAACTAATACCTGAAATTCATAAAATCTCGAGTAAATATTTTTTAAGACGCCTACAAATGACCGAGCAAAACGAATAATTTAACGTTTGTAGATTTGTTCTTTGACTAAACCAACATGTTGAAAATCATTAATAAAGCGAAATCACTTGGTTAGTTTTCATTTCCCCTATAAATTATTTTCATCTAATGAAATTTTATCCACGTATTATGTCAAACATATTCTTTTATGGACGTCTTTTGAATGACAAAAAATAACAACAACAAAAAATTCAGCATAATAAATAGCTTTTTTGTGAACATAAAATAATATAATTTGTTAGATCCTTTTTATTACAAAGTTGGGTTCCAGTCTTCCAGATAATTCAAAGACCAGCCTAAATGAAAATTAGTAATTGTTTTTATACTTCTTTTCATCATTTTGGATTAAGATTAACTAAATTATAAAAGGTAATTTTATTGAATTATGCATAGCCTCCTCATGCTCATGGCCGTGATCAACCTCGGGTATCTTGAAATGGCGAAGACTTTCGATGAAAGAAAAAAAAAAGATAGGGAAATAATAAAAAAGAATATATGTAATAGTGGATTTGTGAGTCAGTCTTTGGTCTTGGACATCCGTTTCGAGATCTATAAAATGACCAATTTGACATTTTCTAATCCATATAATGAATGCCATCTTAGCTTCTTTTTTTTTGTTTGTGGGTAAAAAATGCCATCTCAATTAGAGAGTAAAAGGAATAAGTTTTAACGATTAGCCATTTGATCTTTAAACTTTTCCATCTTTTCAATTTTTTATTCATTACCAGATCTTACTAGCCTTCACATTCACATAAAGAATGGGCGGCAACGCTATATGTCTCGAGAAAAAACAAAAATAACACTTGTTTTTATGCTTTTGCAAACACTTTTATTAATCTATACATACGAATGATTCCAAGAATATGAAAAGACACAAGGTCACATTGAGTTGACCTCTAGTTTAGATAGTTTTCTCTCATATTTTTGGGATTGGTGGAACTAAAATCTATATGATTATATGTCATTATAATGTTGAGTTTGAAATTAGAATCTAGAGATTACATTATTTATTTTTCAACTTATATTTTAAGTTATATTTTTCAGGTCCAGCAGATAACAAACTTTTCATGCAAGTTTTGGCATTGTTATATAGAATTTGTGTGACCAGAGATATATAGGCACTATTTCAGTGTTGAAATAGATTTTCATCAAGTATTTGAATGACTAGACTAAAACTTGGCTTTAGTTTAACTGTTTAAGACATCTCTTAGTTTAATTATCGTGTAAACAAAGAGATAAACACACGTATAAAAAGCTCTTTAATAGCTACCCGATCACTGACATGATCTTTTTTATCTTGACCTTGAAGAATTAGTGCTCTTATATTATTATATTGCTATCTGATAATCCCTGAATATATTATTAGTTCTCGTACGGAATTGAAATGCTAAATCTATATATAGACCACTTGTAAATTTAGACAACTGAAATTGTGGGCATTGGTTTATTAATATAAGCTAACAAGTGCAACGAATCGCGTCAGCCCTTCGTGGAAGTTTGGTTGTCTGCCAGAGTTTTTTTTTGTTTAAAAGGGGAAAAGATAGGTTGAGAAAATTTCAATTAGTTCTTTATTGAACACATTTTTCTCTTCCATTTTAATCAAATCTTGCTGGAATTAATTATCAAATACTATGTTAATAAGTATTATATATTTGTAGAGAGCCCCTTCTTGTAGATTATAAAATGTGTAATAAGTAGTAGATGTTATTCAATAACCACCAAATTGTCTACTGTTTCGTCCATGATAATTTGTTAAGCAGAATTATATATATGTAGTAGACGTAAATCAGTATCCACCGAATAGTGTGCTAACTCATCTATAATAGTGATGATTTCTTTGCCGAAGATAAGACTCGTGTTAATTTTTAAAGTTAGTCCTCCATCTTTAAAACTCATTAAAATTGTCATGTAGAGAAAATTACCATCTAATACCATATGTATTTATTTTCTACCATATAACATGATACCGTATGTATATTCTTTTTAATTTTTAGATTTTTTTTTATTGCAGTAAAGGATATTTATTGATATACGAAGACAAGAAGAGTGGTGGGATATGCGAGAATAGTGGCAATGCGGCATTGGAAGAGAGATGAGAAATAGTTGGAATACTTGTCTGCTGCTTTTTGAGTTCTGACAATAGTATGGCTTTATGATTCTTTCGTATCTTTCTTGAAAGTATAACTTAGGAGAATCTTTCGCAAAAAAAAAAAAAAAAAAACTTAGTAGAATCGGTTGCAACTTGCAAGTGTATGACTATGATTTATGAACACATTTCGTGTCCACAGTTCAAATTGTTTTTTGAGAACTTTAAAATAACTAATTAGTGTGTGATTTATTCCTTTTTTGTCAATTTACTTTTTCTTTCCTTATAAAAATCACGTCCCAAACATTTTTTTAACTTGTGAAGACTAGATTTTTGACTGCATAATTTTACTAGTTAGTTTTCTCTCAAAACTTACTAGTACATATTTCTACTTTTCATAAGGATTTTTTTTTAAAATAACTTGATGTTTTAAACTTTATATTTTCCAAGTTTTCATACAATTTTACATGAAATCTATAATTACTAAAGGTGTTACAAGTTCGTAAATTCGATCAACCTTCAAATTTTTTCAGTATGATTGAAGAATGATGAAAACAATATGTCGAATTGGTGAGTTTTGATCAGTTCTAACGTTCTTGAACTCGATAAACATTTTACATTTGTTTTTTTTTTTTTGCTAATTAAAGATTTTTATACATTTGTTTCCATATGAAATTTGCTTCAGAATGTATATTACTCTATGTGTTTGAGTAGAAGCTGAGATGCAAGATTCTCAATACCTACAAATCCACCAGGAATATTGGTGATTCAGATTTAGGATAAAAAAAACATCTAGTGGGCTAAAATCAAACATGCATAAATAAAAAAGTTTTATGGAGTGGACTGTTCCAACGTCATTTAAATATACTTTAATGAGATTACTAACATAAAAACATAAAAGGAAAGAGTACAAAATACCTTTTTATATATTCCCCAAAATAGCTTGTTAATTTTCCATCACCAAAATCTCACTAGATGCATTCAGTGTCCCCGGCCCGTTGATACTGTGGAGGACAACTAAACCACAATGTCTCTTTTTCTTTAAGTTTCTTATGACTGGCCACGGTTCTCCCTATATTATATGTGCACACTATAATTATAAATATGTATATATTCGCATATCAGCATACGATGTATACATGTTTACTAGCTAATTATATAAATTATAATGACTGGATTCGAGATTCCAAAAGAACACCGGATCTGATCGTGAACAAAGAAAGCCAATACTCATATGATGTAATAATCATCATATGTTGAGATCAAAGCTAATTTATATACTTCATTACCTTTACATGCAAGCATAAGTCCTTTAATTCCTGTTACGGATTGGATAATTGGTTAGAAATTCTAGAATATGTGGTTCAATTCCTTGTTATAGATTCAATTAGTTACGTAGATGGTATAGCATAGCATGTGTTTATAGCGGCCTGAATCTCATATTTGGAACCTTCTAATTATTGATCTTCGATTTTACTTGTTTCGACTTTCGATTGATACTTGGATTTTCTGCGCACGCTTACGCACTTACTCGTTGATTTAATTCTGTTTTATTTATTTATTTATTTTATCAGAAGGTTTTGGGTCGAAACTCATAATTCTTTCAGACCCGAAACTACAATATATAATATTATTTTCGTCTCAAGCGTTAATAGATATAAGTTTTGCCTAGGGTATTTTTTCAGTCGAGTTTTACGACACTTGGTAATGCTGCTTTATTTAGCTCTGATTTAAGCGATTTTTGAAATCTCTGTTTTGGCCAATGAGAAAATTCGAAAGAGAGAGATACATATAGACATTTGTTTGTTTCTTGAGTTTTTGAATCCTCATTAATGAGAGGGGTGTTTAAGTATGTGTATTAGACTATTAGTGGATTCAATGGGAAAACGGATTTCCAGTCAAGTATGTGTATTACTCTTAGGTCCCTAAGTAACTTTGAGCTTTAGTCTCTTTTTTTTCTCAAACATTTAGATTTTCTTTGGCATTCCAACCATTTTCTGGGAATTTGTCTCTTCAAACTCTTTAATTTTTATCTCTCTCACTTCATGGACTAACCCGAAGTTACTTAACAATTTTCTCTTCGTCCTCCGATTCTTTTTGGTTTCTAACGCTTATGTGGTATTTTTTTTTTTTTTTCAGTTTTTACTGATTCAAACATTAGAGAGTACTGGAAGACATATATCCTTCCATCATGTTTTCCGAACTTCAACATATTCGTTCATTTTATAGAAACCTTGCAGAGGAAGAAAAATCCCCAAAATAATTGCTACTTTGTATAATCTAATGGTCCAACCGATAATTTTACCAAGATGATACCAGTGAAGAAGCATAAGTTTATAAAATTCTCCTTTAATAGATGTGATCATTTGTAATTTGTATTTTTCAAAAAAAAAAAAAAATTTATTTTCTGTCTAAATATTTTATATCTTAAATTCGAGGGATAGAAAACAAAACTGAAATATAATATTCCGACTGTTAAATCCTTATTTCAAAAAGAAAAAAAAAATCTTAAGATAAATGATTTTTATACAAAAAATATTGAAAAAGACCAATACATGTAATTTAGTAGTTTGTCCTAGTTAGGAATAGCATCTATGTGCGCCCGGCAGTTGCATGATGGATTGGGAAACTTTCTGTCGATCTTGGAAGTCCTCTCGCCTCTCAAGAATCAAGTCAATTTCGTCTTCAACCTCTAGACAAACCTCCAAAGTCGCAATTAGTTCGATTTACAAAAAAAATGTTCGGTACAATGGAAATTATGAAAAAAGAGAATGGAAAGTCGAAAGCCTACTTAGTACGGAAGGTTTTCCGGATATCCTCTTCAGCTTCGGAATACGAATTGAAATCGGAAGCTCTCATAAGCTTTAGGAAACTTGCTTACATAAAGTTTCAAAAACAAATTTCTTTAAAAACGCGTTGAAAACTTACGTTTATGTTTTGAAAGCTTACACTTTTATTAAAAGTATAGTACAGTAAAATCTCTATAAATTAATAATGTTGGGACTTCAATATTTTATTAATTTATAGAATTATTAATTAATCGATAAATTAATAAAATATTAATTTATAGAAATATTTTTTGGTTCGAATTATTAATATTCATCAAAATACCAAAAAAATATTTTCAAAAATAAAAATTCAATCATAAAATATAATATCAATAAATTTGGAAGATAAGCCAAACAACATTTATAAACTTGAAACAACAATATAGTCACATTTTATTATATTAAACTATTTATCTATACCTAAATGTATAATTATTAATTTATATAATTATTGGGACCATATTTTTACATAGGAGTTCAAAAAAAACTATTATCTTATTATCTTATCGAAATTTGTTAATTTTTACACTGGTCCGACTCGGGACCGGCAAAATTTATTAATTTATAGTGATTATTAATTTATCGAGTATTAATTTATAGAGGTTCTACTATTGTAAATAAATAGAACGATAAAGTTACTTTTAATATGTTTCTCAATTTATGAAACAAAAATCAAAAGTTAATATAATATTTTGGCATTTTCACATACTAATTTTGTCTTTTATCTATAAAAAGTATAGTTTAAAAATAATATTTTAATCATATATGAGATATCAGAATTGATTAAGTTGATTATATGAATGAGATTATTTCAGAAAAATTTGAGTTATATGATCATTTTTTCGGAACAAAGAATTTTAGGTGATTTTATTTGATAGGATTAAGGAAATTGAGAATGAAAATGAGGTTTTGCAGTTTTTTATTTTGATTAAATTAAGTTGTGTAAAATTGATGTATTAAATTTGTGTTATTTAATGTTTAGCTTTATATATATACACGATTTCAATATGTATCCACTTACTAATTTTTAAAAAGTTGATTTCGTATTTTCATACGATTCCGCTTACTAGTACCATTTCTGATTCTCTTGAATTGAATTGAGAAAACACCTGACATAACATTACGCTCCGGAGAACAAACATTAAGAAGCCTACTCAAAAAAAAAACTTTTCAATACACGTTGATCTTACTAGGGAAAATTGAAAAAAAAGGACACTTTCACTATGAGTTTGTGAAATTATACATTTTAATCTTTTGTCCATATTTTGACTGAATTAGGCTTAACCAATTAACTAAAATATTTTAAAATATATATTTTAAGAACAAAAAAAATATAGAAAACTCAAAAACACCATAGTAAAAAATTCCTAACCTTTAGTTTTTCAAAAAAATATTAAAAATAAATATTTTTGCTCTGTTCTATAAATTTTAGAATACGTCTTCTAAACTTTAAATCTTTTTTTGAAGTTTAGAATACGTATTCTACACTTTGTACATGTTCTACGAAGTTTAGAATACATATTCTTCTTTTGTACATGTTCTACAAAGTTTAGAATACGTATTCTAAACTTCAAGTGTGTTCTACGAAGTTTAGAATATGTATTCTACACTTTGTACATGTTATAAAAAGTTTAGAATATGCATTCTACAAAATTTAGAATTTTGTGTATCATAAATGGAAATAAAAATCTCATCAAAATCTCTAAAAGTTATAAATAGAAAAAATTTATTTTATTATATATTTTTGCAAAACATATAGCAAAATAAATGTTTAGCTTAAAACCAATATCAAATTTGTTTTTCTTCATGAACATATTTTTTTTTTTCATTTTTTAATTTATTTTTCACTTTCAAATAAGCCTTGTTAATGAAAAAAAATACTACAAAACATAATTCTATATATATTTTGACTTAAAAGAACTTAGTAGTGGATAATCAAAATAAAATAAATAATTTTTAAGATATTTTTTAGTTTTGTTTTGAGAAGATAGATTATAATGTTAGATGTATAGTTTGATCTTTTGGAGTATATACTAATTGTATATGTTGTTTTTGTAAATTTAAATAAATCCATAAAATAAATTTTTATAAAATATCAAACAAAACCATTAGTCTTATCATAATATTAGAAGTAGAAGAATGAGAGAAATAAAAATAAACTTGTATCTAAATTTTTTATATGAATTAGAAGTTTGTTATTATTAATGAGAAAAAATCATTATTTGAAAATTTCTATATAAATTAGAAGTTTGTCAATTAACACAAAACTAAATTATTATTTATATATACTTTAATTGAATTTTCTATTGAATTATTAAGAGCAAATTAGGATTAACATTAATCTAAGGTATAGTTCTTCAATGTTTTAAGCTAAATATATAGTTTTCCAAACCTATAGTAAAATGTTCTTTTATTTCAATTTTTCCATCTTACTAACATTAAAAAACCTATTTAATTTTCTAATTGTGTCATTATTTTAGCCACGTTGATCCCAATTACGCATTTAATGCTTCCGTGGCTGCTTTTCTTCCAACGCGATTGAGTGGATTTCTTATTCTGTATGTGCTGTCCATACACACGAGAGCTCACACCACTTTCTCTTTTGGAAGTTTTTAGCAATTATTATCACATTTAGACTCTAATTATTGATTCTTATATTGTTCAAAATATTACGTAAAATATCGTTTATACGATAAGCATGTTATTCCAAATAGGAGATTTTTCTATCAAATTTCCATATATCTTTACCGAAAAATAATTCAACACGTACGAGCAAAATTTTACGTGGGATAAAGTTTTAGTAGTGGGTTTAGTTGAACTTGTGATTAGTTGAATCAATAGGTAGGAACTTCCATTAGCAAAACTCGTGAAATTTTACCAGTCCCATCACAGGTCGGACAGAAATATATATTAGAAATTAGAAAATCGCATAAACCTAAATCTCAGTTTATGAAATTTTAAAATAAACTAAAACTTTTTCCCTGTTGAAAAAAAAAACTTTTTTTTTTTTTTGAAAACCGTAGGTGTTCCAAACATTCACTTATCTATATATAGCATATATAGATAGTCAAACCAAATTCTTATAATTTCTTTACACGCACTACTACTACTCATGACATGAAAATACGAACATTAAAAAGAAAATTAGCCATAGAAAATTGATAGGTTATTATGTGATAGTTGAGTATTTCGCATATATACCAATATGCCAATTTTAGTGACAAAAGTCTCATGGTTTGTATTTAGAATCGTATTAAAACTTTCAAATAAATAGTCATCTGTATATATATGCATTTAGCACCTTTATTTGTTAATGATGGGAAACCGTAGAAATTGGGCAAGCTGTGTCTCGTGGAAGATGAGCGACCAATTAACACTACTTGGATATGCAATAATGAGGGAAGAACTTATGCGCCTATGACGCTATATTTAGTTTAGTTTATGAATCTCAGTCTCTAATATCATTCCATAATTGTCATACCACTTTCTAGTAACCTCTATACTATTCCCATTCAACTTACAATAATTCAGTGAATTCACTGCTTCAGCCACTTATTAAATGAGTTATCAACTCATACCACTATTTCAAAAATTGATCTAAGTAGTCGTTTATAGCACTAGTCGCTATTTCTTTGTCACGATCAATTTCTAAGCAATTAGATTTGATGGTATGAGCAGTTAAACGTTATAGGTGATCGATTAGCAATTAAACATTTAACAGCTTTAGTATTATGTTTATATAATTCCTCAAAAGTTGGCGACTGGATGAGTTGATAATGGACAGGGGAAGATATGCTAATAAGGCCAAAATAATGTTAAGATGAATGACATTTTGAAAAATTATTTTTTCATTTATTACGAATAAAGAAATAACACGAAAAGAATATGGTCATAATATAAAGAACTGATCAACAAATCTTTTAAATTTTGGATTCAAGGGTCAAGGACTCAAGGATCAAGGCCATTTGATCCCACTTAAGGAATATTCTCTTCAGTTGATTCCATATACAAAGCAAGATGCCGAGTGTTTTGAGAAAAAGAAAAGAAAAGAAAAGAAAATCTGTTCTTTTTTCGTAATTTATATTTGGTATTACTACTAAAGTGGTGATGTATGCATGATCGGAAACAATTGCCATCCTAAGCGAAACTCCAAGGGCCATCATTAATTTTTGTAATCATTTTTTTAATCCTTCTTTTGTTCTCATTTAAATAGAGTTGGCTAGTTATGTGTTTCTTTTCTTTTTTTTCTTTGAGCAAAAGCTAGTTATGTGTTTATAACTGATAAATATTAATCCACTAAACGGTTTAATTAAAATTCCACACTAGACGATATAATCTAGCTACCACCCTTCCACATGTTTTCTGATTTGATAGGAAATATAATCTAACATGTAGGCTATATTGCTATAATAGTTATAATTTCATATCTTTATATTATTTCACGAATTCAACAAATGATTTTTCATATATTAAAGTTCAAAAGATGCAATACACTATAGTAGGAGGGCGAGAAGATAAGGGTCGAGGCGGTTGACGAAGTGGTGGATCACCTTCTTAGACATCCCTAGAGTGTCTTCCCTCTTGTGAGTATGGTGTTCCCTTTTGTGAGTACGGTCACCATGGCCATGGTGTAAGCATCGGCCATCCTCCATGAAAATTATATGGTTCCATAAGTGGAACATTTTCTATCATCTTCTCATATGTTTGTCTCAAATGTATGATTTCTCAATTTAAGATTTTATCTAAGAATTGTTAACTCCGGTTACTTGTTACATTTAAATATAATGTATCAAATTTAGTTTAAAAAAAATTGTAGATGTAATTCTAGAAGTAATTATAGAAAAACAAACAATAAAATTTCAAAAAGTATATATAATATGTTGAGGATTAATTTGTCATCCATCATTCACATAATGACTCATGGTGTCGAACCCATATAACTGAACATTTGATCTCACGCATCAACCATTCCTAAGGGACCCCTAAACTACCAACAGCAGGAGAAGCAAACGCATCCATCACCTCATATGTGATGTTTGTTTGTTACTATGACCAGTCGAGTATGTTTGTTTTAATAAGGGAGCAAAAATCGAATGTAACCTAATCTATTATATAAAAGATGGCCAACTCTCTCGCTCAGTTTGACACGTCAGCAGTTGAGAGAATAACACATGACATTCATTATTTAATTTTTTTTAAAATATTTTATTTGAATTAAAATTTGCATCTATGAGGACTTGAACACACAATCATTTCACTATAAAACAACTGTTTTATCCATTAGGCTACGAGAACTACTTGACAATCCCCTATTAAAAATGTGTGATATTGTCTCTATATTCTACACATTAAATTCAAAGCATTTGTTTTTCACAATTGGAAGCACTTACAGTAGAAACTCTATAAATTAATATTCGATTCATTAATAACTCGCTAAATTAATATTTTTTGTCAGTCCCAAAATTAGTTTTTCAACCAAATAATATATCTATAAAATAATATTTTTTTTATAAAACATCATGGTCCCAACATTATTAATTTATAGAGTTTCTACTGTATATGGGAAATACATTGTATGATCACATTTGTACTTTAAATTTGATAGTTTTATATGTAAATTTGGATTTCTGAATTGAGTCAAAATTTTAGATTTCTGATTAGTGAAATAACAAATTTTTATTTATTATGTTCATGTTAGTTTTGATATGTTCATAATTAATTATAAGGCAAAAATATTTTACGCATTAATTTCTTTAATTTGTCCAAAAAAACAACATCTTTAATTTATCAAACCGTGCTCGTGAAGTCAGCCGTGTCCGTGCTTGTGAATTTGATAGGTGAAAACCCCGCATGGTTGAAATAGATACAAGGGGTAGCATTTTTCATTCAACGATTTCCAATCACAAGAATGTAATCTTACTCAAGAGTCAAACCAAAATTTTGCATCTTCTAACAAGTTTGATGAATACTGTTTAATATGCGCTTCAGAGAAGATGTACAGATTCCCGTCAATTTTTTTTAAGGTGCATGGTCTAATATTTGTCTATAAGGGAAATATTATATGGGAAATACATTGTATGATCACATTTGTAATTTAAATTTGATAGTTTTATATGTAAATTTAGATTTCTGAATTGAGTCAAAATTTTAGATTTCTGATTAGTGAAATAACAAATTTTTATTTAGTATGTTCATGTTAGTTTTGATATGTTCATAATTAATTATAAGGCAAAAATATTTTACGCATTAATTTCTTTAATTTGTCCAAAAAACAACCTCTTTAATTTATCAAGCCGTGCTCGTGAAGTCAGCCGTGTTCGTGCTTGTGAATTGGATATGTGAAAACCCCGCATGGTTGAAATAGATACAAGGGGTAGCATTTTTCATTCAACGATTTCCAATCACATGAATGTAATCTTACTCAAGAGTCAAACTAAAATTTTGCATCTTCTAACAAGTTTGATGAATACCGTTTAATATGCGCTTCAGAGAGGATGTACAGATTTCCGTCAATTTTTTTTTAGGTGCACGGTCTAATATTTGTCTATAGGCTTCTACATAGCGAATTCGAATTGCCATCGTATGTGAAAATTGATCCCAAAAAAATCTATAAATTAAAATTAATCAAAACTAATATAAAGATAGAGATAAAACTCATTTATTAAACTTCAAAAATTCTAAATTAAAAAAAAAAAATATATATATATATATAAGGTATAAATACGACTGTTTAACTTTTTGGAGTTTGTGAAAATGAAACAAGTTGTGAAGGAAGACGGAACGACTCTTACCGTCTTCATTCTTTTCACATTCCGTCCATGTGTGTTTTAGTTTATTTTAAAAATAATTTAGACTTTTAATACCTATTAAATTTGGACTAAACTTCCTTATAGAATCAAACCACACTTAATGCATCACCATTTTTGCTTTTCCATGGCCCAACCAAATATTTTCTAAACAAAAATTGTATACTCTTTTAATATAAATATATAATGGTTGAATGTATCAAATTATAATTAACTTAGACTTATAATACCTATTAAATTTGGACTAAACTTTCTTATAAAATCAAAGCACACTTAATGCATCACCATTTTTGTTTTTTGATGGGCCAACAAAATCCTTTACAAACAAAAATTATATACTCTTTTAATATAAATATATAATGGTTGAATATATCAAATTATAATTAACTTTAACTGTTGTAAGCATAGAATGTTTGGGATATATACATAAGATATATTTGAAAGAATATATAGGAAAAAAACATGCGCGTATGCGCGGGTATTCTCCTAGTGATAATAATAATTCATGCCCCTATAACTCACATAAAACACATAAGAAACCACATTATTAAACTGCTTGGTTGTCTTCTCATTATTAGTACATGGTTTGTTGTACGAAATATCAATGATAGATAGTTGAGATTCTATACAGTTTTAGTTTTAGTTTTTTTTTTTTCAGCCGGATAACAATTTATAGTTTATGAATACTTATTTCTAGTGAACTGTAATACTGTTTTTCTTTTGGAAAATGAATTGTAATATTTTTTAATCTACATCTTCTATCTGGTAACTTTAAATCATGCAAAAAAATGTTAGCACTAAATCAAATATTTAATTTAGTTTTAGACCATACAAATAAAAGGTAGCAAATGGTTCTTGTAATCTGTAGTTCTTATCAACCACGTACGGATTACGACATACATTAATCCAACAAAGAAGCAAAGTAAAAGATAATTAGCTTGTTTAAGTTCGTATTTTTTGATGTTCCACGTCATTGGTCATGGAGCTACCACCTTTGCTCACAAGTCTCACAACACTCTTTTTACTGCCTTTTCCCCTGAATATGTACCTAAGTTTGAGAAAGAATGTAGTTGAAAGAGGATTTCACCTAATCCATTTTTGAAATGAAATGTTTTACCGTAAGTTTGTTAGTGTAAATGTAAACGAGGGCAACTGTATACAATTACATTACTTGCTATTGTTCGGATTTCGTCTTTTACTCTTAGCTATTTGTCACCCGGCGTTGATAAATTAACCGAAATATTAAATGAAAACTTAAAGGAAAGTGTTTTCAAGGTCACGAGGTGATCACCGACAACATGGAGGGAGCTATAAATATCCATTTAGCCTTCTCTACATGCCATTCCGAGGAGACTGCATACCTAAATAATTTCTTGATAAAGAAGAAAGTAAGAAATAATTAGTCTATTAGAAAACCCATTAATTAGTATCAGAGTGAGGTTCAGAAAATCCGGACATGCATAAGTGGATGTTGGTTGCATGTTGGTTGTGAGATAAGCCCTCAAAATGACAATGCTTAATGTCGAAATTCTTTCTGATGGTGCGGAAGGTCAGGCTGCGGATTTTGTTAATGATAACTACGGTATAAGATCGATGTCAGATTTCGCTGAATAGAAGACCAAAGGTTCGCGATCTTTGATTTGAAAGTCAGATTGTTGAAATATCAATTCAAAGTTGTGCATCGGAAAATTAGAGAAGAATGCTCTAATATATAAGTCATATCCAACTCTAATTAATAGTATGAAACTTTTTGATAATGAGTCCAAAAATAAATTTGTTCGGGCTTTGGTTCCTAAACATAATAATATCATATTAATATTAATGGAGAATTGGATATGAACTTTAGTAATATGTGTTTTGATCAATTCTGTTTTTCCATGCAAATTAGCTAGCTCATCAAAAATCAATGAAAAAAGTGTATACTGTATATAACTTACTGGGAAAATGTGCTTTGGTAACAACTATTCAACGGCAAAACATTTGAAATTAGATTTAACAATCACTCATTTGATACATAAGGACTATGGGTGCGGTTGTTTTCTTGTTTCTTTTTGTGTGTAGAAGTACCGTTTTATGTTATAATAATAATTTAATTTAATAAAAAATCCTATATTTTTAGTATTTTTATCAATGTAAACACAAACGGATTTTTAGTTTGTTTTGGCCTTTGCGTTTACTATTTGTAAAAATATTTAATTTGATGAAAAAGTAAAAATTTCAATAGAAAAAATATATCAACATAGAAAGAAACAAAAGTGCTAAAACTTATGTATGAAACAAACTGAAACCGATGTAAAACAGAACCAAAGTGAGGTGGCGCAATGGTAGTTAGGCCTAGTCTTAGGGGAAAAGGATTATACTTCTCTGATTTAGTGCATCTGAGTTCGATTTCCACTATGAACTAAACTGATTTGTTTGTGCTATTGGGACTCATAGGCTTCAGTACAAGTGCTTAATCTGTAGTATAGGATTGTGAAAATCTCATGTCAAGGAACCTGCTAAGAACCGGATACCGGGCTAATCTAAAACTAAACAGAAAAAAAAAACTGAAATAATATATGGTTTTTGATGAAATTGGAATGTTTAAAAATCTACTGAATAGAAATAAAATGTTGTTTAATAAAAAAATTAGACTAATCTTGAAAGATATATATATAACTGTTATGTAATTTTGTGGTAAGAAAATGTATGGAGTTGATACAAATCGAAATCTGGACTCGGCTAACAAAAAACTAAAACTATTGGACTACAACAATTTGGTTAATGCGTTACAATTCTTAAATAAAAGCTACGTGTTATATACGTACTATTACTTTTTTGATACATGCTATTAGATCATAGTGTATATGAAGATAGAACACTATGTATAATGGACTTAAAATACTAATTTTGGAAAAAGAATGTATGCAAGATAAATTTAAATATTGTCCTTGTTGAATGCAATAGAAGTGTGTGTGTTTGTGTGGGGTTCGTGACGAGTTGCACTACTCACACCTTCTTTAGAATTCCTTAATAATAGTATTGAGTGCGTTATATTCAAATATATATATATATATATATATATATATATATAAGTGCGTGTAATTAAGCTCGCATAATGGCCAAGCAATTTAATACTCCTATAAAACAATTTCCATTCCCTTTTTACTTTAATTTTAACAAATCGCATCAAAAAGTTAAATCGCCTAGTAGATGCAAACCATGTGTGTGAAAAAAGATTTATTTCCATTAAGTAAATTAGTGCCATTTTAACTATAAAAAAAAAAGTAAATTAGTGCCAAAACCAAAAAGAGAAAACTAATTAAATTCACCTTCTCTATACGCCTCTCCTCTCTTTCTCCCTCTATATATTACAAACTTTCTTCTTTCCCTCTTAATGCCTCTCGTAAACATTAACCTCGCTCTCTCTCTTTCTCTCCTTATTCGCGTTTTAATTTCTTCCGAGTCACAAAATTAACATTAATCAAAACGGAAGAGATTATATGCGAAGAAGAAGATGGTGAAGTTCTCTAAGGAGCTAGAGGCACAACTCATACCAGAGTGGAAAGAGGCCTTTGTTAACTATTGTCTACTAAAAAAACAAATCAAGAAAATCAAAATCTCTCGTAAGCCAAAACCGGCTTCTCATTACCCCATTGCTCACCATCCTGATTTTGGTCGATCCCTTTTCGACCCGGTTCGCAGATTGGCCCGGACCTTCTCCGATAAACTATTTTCCACCTCAGAAAAACCAGAGATTCTTCAGGTAATTAACTATTTAATCAAATCACATTTCTTTTTGATTTCTATTGAGAAAAACATGCTTGATTCTTCTGTCGGTTGGAATGTTTAGCTTTAAAACTCAGTGTGCCTTTTTGTAACCTCTTCTAATTTATTTGATAAAACCCTTTTAACCAAAAAAAAAACAAAAAATCGGAATTGTAAGTCTAAATGCAGTTTTTCGTATCGGAATAAATAAGAGATTAGTTGTATTTTCACTCATCTGTTTTAGCTTGGCAAAATCGGAATATAATTATTTTTTTAAGAAACGTAACTTAGTTATCTAAGCTTCTTTTTTTGTCCTATGATTGTTTTTGTGGAGTTTCGTGTCTGCTTACGTCTTTGTATTTTTCCATTCCCACTTTCGCGTCTTTGTTTACGCGTCAGAATCACCGGTTTGTCTACAGATGATTTCTCATGCGAAATCTACTTTTTTACTTGTTTTTCTATTTTCTTAAGATATTTATTTGCTTTTGACATTTTTTAAATTTATTCCTTTTTTCTGATTGAGATATGTAAATAAGACATATATATTTGATCTGATTTAGTTGAATTCTAATATGTTAAGTCTTGTAGAGCAAGTCGGGAAATGTTTCTCAAGTCTTTTTTTTGTGTATCTGATATGTAATATTTACATATTTCTGTTTAGGAAAACAATCATTAAACACATGATTGAGACCATATAGTACATTTCTTAACATAGGAACCTACCTGTTTCCTAAATCCGAAAACCCCAATAAATTATCTGACCCTGAAATATGGAATATAATGTATATAACTTTTCGGAAAATAATTGCTTATTTAATGGAGTCTATCACTCTACGTTTAGACTATGAGATCTCACTAATTCCAAAATAAGGTTTGTTTTTCTTCATAGTCTCACGAAAGGCAAGACGCGAAAAACGGTTGTGAAGATTGTGATATCTCACGAAACCATCGTGACAAAAAAAAATATATAAAGACATAACAAACTCACAAGTCACCCAAAAAAACATTCAATTCAGTGACACGTATAAGAAAATATCAACAACAAAAAGTATGATACTTGCATGGTTTGTTGGATTAAATTAAATGAAATTTAACGTTACCTATTGTCTTTTTTCGTGGATTTTACAGGTCAGGAGAAGAAAAATCTCAGAAAATGGGGATGACGTCGAGGAGATTTACCAAACTGAGCTTGTTCAGCTGTTTTCAGAAGAAGACGAGGTATAATAACATTTTTTTTTTTACTTTTTGTATAATTTTTTTGTTTCCTAGTTTTTGGTGGAATTATTGTTGGGGTTTATTTATATCACCATCAGTATTAATATAACAGATTCTTATTTCTTACTTTGGAGGAAAAGCAGCAAAATAAATAAACGGCTTAGATATAGCACATATAGATAGTGGTTTTATTGCTAGCCTAAGCTGCATAACACCCACTTTCTAAATCCTAATGAAGATAGTCAAATTTGAGCTACTTTTTTAAAAAAGCTTTTTTAATATTAATTTAAATATGACTGTTTTGATTAAGTATTTGAATTCTTTTTGTTGTTGTTGCTTTAGGTTAAAGTCTTTTTCGCAAGATTGGACGAAGAACTAAACAAAGTGAATCAGTTTCACAAGTCCAAAGAGACAGAGTTTGTGGGGAGAGGAGAGATTCTGAAGAAACAGTTAGACATTCTTGCAGAACTCAAACAGATCCTAAGTGATCGGAAGAAGAGAAACCTATCTGGCTCTAATTCACATCGCTCCTCCTTCAATTCTTCTGCTCGAAACTCTGATTTCTCTGCAGGTCAGTCTTCTTATTTAAGGCTTTTATTACAAGTTAGGTCAGATTGAGGGTATTTAGGTAAATTAGATATTTGACGTCGACTCTTAAAAGCTACCATTTACACATCTGAGATATGACATGGCCTGCACCCATTAGAAACCACAAAAGTGCATGTCCTAAAGGCCGATTTACGTAGTGCGGCTAGTAAAGAGAAAAGTAGGCTATTTAATCTAATATATTTTTATATAATAATCACACAATTCACGTTACAAATATATTTTCTAACAATTCTAGAGTTTGAAAGAATTCTAGAGTTTTACTTTATAACAAAAAAAAGAATTCTAGAGTTTTGAGATTTTATGTCCACATATATTCAATGGCCGACAAGAACATGAGAACACAAATCTGTTCTACTAACAAACATACAAATTGTTTGTGAGGAAGAAAATAAAAATGGACCGACAAGAGATGATCTTTACGTATGTACAAGATCCACACATTATTAAAATAAAATAAATTCTTCGTCGTCTTTAGATCTCATTTCTTTTGTTGTTAGGTAACAAAATAATTTTTTTTTTTTTTTGTGTGTGTGTGTGTAGGGTCTCCAGGAGAACTAAGTGAGACACAAAGTGAAACATCAAGAACAGACGAAATCATAGAGGCGTTAGAGAGGAACGGTGTGAGTTTCATAAACTCTGCAACGAGGAGCAAAACAAAAGGAGGCAAACCCAAAATGTCTCTCCGCGTAGATATCCCCGACGCCGTTGCCGGAGCAGACGGTGGCGGTGCAAGATCCATCGCGACCGCCACGTCAGTTCTCTGGGAGGAGCTTGTTAACAACCCAAGAAGCGGCGGTGGAGATTTCATCAACCGTAAAAAGATCCAATGCGCCGAGAAGATGATACGTAAAGCCTTTGTTGAGCTCTATAGAGGTCTTGGATTGCTAAAGACATACAGGTAGACTCATTAATACAATACCTCTTCTTTTAATCATATATTATATATATCATCTGATTCTAATTCTTGTTTTGATTTATTGTTGTTTTTTTGGCAGCTCGTTGAATATGATTGCTTTTACAAAAATATTGAAGAAATTCGATAAGGTAAAATTATGGTAAATAAATTCGTTAAGCAACCAATTGTATTTTGAATCAAAAGATAATTTATAGTGCTTAATGATGAATCTTTGATATATGGACCAACAGGTTTCTGGTCAGCAAGCATCATCAAGTTATCTAAAAGTCGTAAAGAGATCGCAATTTACCAGCTCTGATAAGGTATATATTATATTAGTGAAATAAAAGATGGTCTATATACATTTTACTAATGTTTTTAGTAAGTAAACTATGTTATAAAAAGACTAAAAAATAATTGGTGGCTTTAATTAAAAAAAATTTAAAAAATAAACAAGGTGGTAAGACTGATGGACGAAGTGGAGTCCATATTCACAAAGCACTTCGCCAACAATGACAGGAAAAAGGCCATGAAATTCCTGAGACCCCACCAGCAGAAAGATTCTCACATGGTCACTTTCTTCGTTGGTACTACTTCTTTTATTTTTCTCTATTTTTTTTTACCTTTTACTTATTTTATTTACTTTTAAAAAAAAATCACCAAGAAACTTAACAAATTGAAGAAATTGTGTGTGTTTTGCAGGATTATTTACGGGTTGCTTCGTCTCATTGTTTAGTATCTACATAATACTGGCCCATCTCTCTGGAGTCTTCACCTCTGGTGCTCAAGTTTCATATTTGGAGACTGTTTATCCCGTTTTCAGGTATTTTATTTATAATTCTTGTTTTTTGTTTAGATTATATTTAGTTGTTAATTAGCAAAGTTACCCAAAAAATATATTCGGTATTAGCAACATGAATAATAAACATAGAGTTTGGCTAATTTACGAATTAATTAATTAGTCAGTTGAACAAAAGAAACAATTACAGTAATTGTTTAACTATTTTGATAATTTGATTTTTTTCTTTTTTTTTAACGCAGCGTTTTTGCGTTGCTGAGTCTACACATGTTCATGTACGGATGCAATCTGTTTATGTGGAAGAGCACGAGGATCAACTATACATTCATCTTCGAGTTCTCACCAACCACGGCGTTGCGTTACCGAGACGCGTTTCTCATGGGAACCACGTTTATGACCGCAGTCGTGGCCGCTATGGTTATACACCTCATCCTCCGCGCCGCCGGTTTCTCCGCCAGCCAAGTTGACACCATTCCAGGCATCCTCCTCCTGGTAAAATATTAATCAGCTGATTATCATATATATATATATATATATATATATATATATATCGCGCGTTTCAAAACGCTAATTTTGTTTTGTTGTGCGACAGATCTTCATTTGTGTCTTGATATGCCCCTTCGACACATTTTATCGTCCTACAAGATTCTGCTTCATTCGCATTTTGCGGAACATCGTTTGCTCACCTTTCTACAAGGTAAAACATTGGAATTGTTTGGTGACTTGCATCACAAGAAATCCACAGAAACGTAAATTTTGTTATGCGGTTTGTTAGGTTTTGATGGTGGATTTCTTCATGGCCGATCAACTTACTAGCCAGGTATTTCACTAATTCAATAATCATTATACCATAGTTTTAATTGATGGGTGAAAAAAAACAGAATTTAGGTGTTTATTATCTACTAATTGTGTTCTAACTTTTTATTGATATTCAATTTAGATTCCATTGCTGAGACACATTGAGTCAACCGCATGTTACTTCATGGCTCAAAGCTTCAAAACACACGAATACAATACTTGCAAAAACGGAAGAATCTATAGAGAGCTTGCTTACTTAATCTCTTTCTCACCTTACTTCTGGCGTGCCATGCAGGTAAGCTCGCTTAGGTTTTTCCTTTCTTTTCTTACTGATCAAAACCCTTAAAAAACTTTCAATTAACATTATAAACATTAATTTTACAGTGCATAAGGAGATGGTGGGACGAATCCAACCCTGATCACTTAGTCAACATGGGGAAATACGTTTCGGCGATGGTTGCGGCCGGAGTCCGCATTACCTATGCAAGAGAAAACACCGACTTGTGGTTAACCGTCGTGCTCGTGAGCTCCGTCGTGGCCACGCTTTACCAGTTATACTGGGACTTTGTCAAGGATTGGGGTCTTCTGAACCCTAAATCCAAGAATCCATGGCTAAGGGACGATTTAGTTCTCAAGAACAAGAACATCTACTATCTCTCCATTGTAAGTCAAATCACATCAAAATTCTTTAGCCTGTTTTACAAGTTAAAAGATCTTTTTACTAAAATGCTGAGGATCGATGTTCTTGTTCAGGCATTGAATTTGGTATTGCGAGTTGCTTGGATCGAGACAATAATAAGATTCAGGGTCAATCCTGTTCAGTCTCATTTGCTAGACTTCTTATTAGCGTCGCTTGAAGTCATTCGTCGAGGCCACTGGAACTTTTACAGGCAAAAAAAGACTTCACCTAGGTTTAAAGATTTGTCTGTTAAACTTGATTTTGGATGTTATTGATTTGTTTACTTTTTGTGATTACAGAGTGGAGAATGAGCATTTGAACAACGTGGGAAAATTTAGGGCAGTGAAGACTGTACCGTTACCGTTCCGTGACATGGACTCAGACGGTTAACCAAGGATGATAGATTGGAGGGTTTAGTCTCGAACCAGGTTCCAGGATATAGAGGAAGCATTTCGGCTTTTGCATCGATGTAGCAATAATCGGAGAAACTCCGAAAATTGCGTTAACCATTTATCCTTAAGAAAATCGAAATCAAGGGACTAGTAAGGATTCTTGATTTGTAAAACGTTCCAAGTCTAAATCGAACAAAGGCAATTTAACTACTCAATTCATATCGATTTTCTTGTAAATTTTTATTTGAGTTTATGTTCAACTCTTCTAATAAAGAATGTCACTATTTGCTCAAAACAAACACAACTTTTGTAACTATTATCTTACAAACAGCACACACACAACACATTATAATCTAATTTTATGCAGGGGAATATAGGAGTTGCTTCAATGAGATAAACTTGTGGTCATGGACTTAGCGATTCTTGTGGAGATACAATAAGCCGTAGACATAATTGTGATCATTGGATTAACACCAACAGCACTAGGCAACGCACTTGCATCGCACACAAACAACTTCTCAGCTTCCCAACTCTCACCATTCAAATCTATCGCTCCTTCTTCTTCATCTTCTCCAATCCTACAGCTTCCCATCTGATGAGCTGAGCTATACACATTCCAGTTCTCGGTCATCGCCTTTGGTCCTTCCTCTGCGTTCACCGAGTCCAAGAACTCCTCGATCGACTTCTCATCTACCCCTTTGCATACCAGTTTATGCCCGTCGCTTCTATGAGTTCCAACTTCCTCTGCTCCAGCTGCAATCAGTATCCTCAGAGACTGTCTAAGCCCGGCCGTGAGATTCTCTTTATCGGTTTTATCAACAACGTAGCTTATCCTTCCTTCGGTTTTCACCTCTCCCGACCCGCGATCTCTAACTATCGTTATGAGATTCGCGGTTCTTGAGTATCTCGACATATTCTTCTTCATTTCAAGCCCTGAGGTCCAAGGACATAGAACCGCGAATGAGGCCGGTCCTAGTGCTGGTGTCTCTATGATGGCTCTAACTTCTGAATCTTCTGAAAAGACTTTGCTCATTGATGTTATGATCCCGCCTTCGTAGGACTTCCCCTTGAAGCTGAGATCAGAAGTTTCCTTCTCCGGGAAGTAACCCCACGCCATTAGAACAGGGTGTAGGTGAAGGTTTTTACCGATGTGCCGGTTTCTCAACCCGCTAGAGATCATCATTGGAGGTGTTAAAAGAGAACCCGCTGCTGAAACCGTTACTTTCGCTTCGATCTTTATCTTCTTCGCTATGTTTCCGTTTAAAGATTTCGCCATCACTCCCAAACATTTCATCTTCTTGCCTCCTCTGTTGTTACTACCGTTCTTTTCGAGTATGAATCTCTCCGCTTTACACCCCGTTAGAATCACTGCGCCGTGACTCACTGCGTCGACAAGCCAAGTCCGGTCGCTTCCTCTCTTCTCTCCTTGCCTGCATCCATACCCGCAAGATCCACAGTAATGCCTCTCGGAGGAGTTACGCGCCACGTTTTCAACATTGATCCCGAGGTTTTCGCAGCCTTTCCTCAGAACTTGGTTCTGAAAACCTTCCATTTCACATCTCTCCGTGACTCCCATCCTCTTCCACACCATCTCCATAGCCGAAACATATTCTTTGGATGTGAAAAAAGGGATCTTTTGGTCCTCTGACCATTCTTGAAGAACCGATTTCGGCGTTTTGATACACGCAGACCAGTTCACAGCAGAACCACCACCTACGGTTGCTCCAGCCAGAACCATAATGTTCCCATCAACGCTTGGGAGTATCCCTCCATTCTCATACAGTTTGTCCATGCCAGGACCTTCGGAAGAAGGATAATCAGATGACGTAAAGTAACTTCCTTTCTCCATAACAACCACTTTCAAACCAGCTTTCGCTAGAACGGAAGCCGCCACGCCTCCTCCTGAACCAGATCCGACCACAACAGCGTCGCATTTGATCCTGATCGCACCGTGGTCCGCGTCGTGGTCCGCTTCTAGGCCTTTCTGAGCAAGTGATTCGAGGAGAGTTTGCTCTGTTTCTCTCATGGTCTCCACTATCCCTTTCTCAAGAGGTCTCTGTTTATGAGTTTCAGAAGGTTTGTTCTCATCGAGCTTCACGCCATACCCTATGGCTTCCCATGCCGGGTTTTCGCCATTTGGACTCACCTACACAAAAGCAACAGAAAATCCATTAAAATCTTGAAGATGTATTATATAAGGTAAAGGTAGAGAGCTATGTTCTTACAATAGAGTAACATCATATGAAAATATATAGTAACCAAACAAAAAGACAAACTTATATAAATCAGTTTGGTACGGATTAGTTTCAGATTTTTGGATTCTTTTGATCATGTATAGTAACCAAACTAAAAGATAAACTTATATAAATCGGTTTGGTACAGTTTAGGTTAAAAAAATTCAGTTTTTTTAGGAACTTTTTGTTGTATGATAAAAGATAGTCTGATATAAATCCATTTGCTATTGATTTTGGTTCGGTTTTTCCAGATTTAAGACATACCCAGGAGAAGAAACAGAAGAGGAAAGCGACTTTGATGTAGACAAAAGCAGCTCTAATAGGAATAAGAATCCAATTCTTGAATTGTTTCTGAAGTACTCTTTCCCTCTTCTCAAGAGATAGCTCACTGAATCTCTCGACGAAAGGCCATCTCGAGACCAAACATTCGGACCCACAAATGAGTAACGTGCCAAGCCGAGTAGCAAGCAAGAACAGGACAAGTCTCGTTGCAAGATAAGCTTCCATCGTCCCTCGTTTAATAATCAAGTCAATGGTCTGCATCCAATAAGAAACCGTCTTTGACTTTAAACCCAAGAAGATATGTTTTTTTTTTAAGCGTTTATAACCGAATATCCAAATTTAGCCAAAAACGTATGGTATTGATTTTCTTAAGATTATGATTTTAAAAATCCAATCTTTGAGCATTTAAAAAAAAAAAACAGAGCATTGGATCAGTAAACAGAGAAAGTGTGTGAAACCTGACGAACGACGGGAGTTTGAGACCCAGAAGTTGAGTAAAATGACCGGAGAGCCTCTTTGTTCAGGTGGTGGTCATCTTCGCCGGGAAATTCTTTCGTCGGCGGCGGCACTGGAGGCAATACGGCTTCGCAGAAGCTGGCAAGAGACTCCATCTCTGCCGCCGTGACGTTACGGTGGCCAAAGTTTCTGGCGTATGTGTGCTTACCCATCATCTTTAATTCGATTTTAATTGTGTAAAAAAGTGGAGATTGTTTTTTTTTTTTGAGTTTCGAAGATGAATTCTACATACATATATATAGATATTGAGAGATACAGCTGTCTCCATTATTTCGATAGAAAAATATTTGCTAAGAGAGCCCCCGAATTTGTCTCTAGCTCTCTTTTTTTTCATTATTAATGTTTTTGTTATTAGTCGTATTAGAAAGAGGATATTTATTTTTTCTGGCATGACAGATTGTCGGATTAGAGTAGTTTTGATCATTGACGACGTTTTACAAATTTGGACCAAATTTTAAATTTTGGAATATGATGCATATCCACCTCTTTAACAAACAAAAAATGATGCATATCCATTAAACGTATTAGGAAAAACTAAGAAAAATAGTTTAAAAAAGAAGTTAAAAATAAAAAGATACTAATTTTGTAAAAAAAAACATTAGAAAATACACCATTTTCAGAATTATTATTTTTTATAATTTAGCATTTGGTTTTCATGATTTAATATTCATAGTTTAATTTTACACTATTTTATTAATTTTTAAAATATACAATTTTTTTTTAATTTTCGTATAATACATTTCCTATTTTAGAAAGTTTTATTCTACTTAAATTTTTGTTTTTTGAGAAAATAAACGATGCAAATAGTTGTATATTTAAAATTTTTTACCATTTAACTTGAATAAATATTTTTGGAATTAAGCATTATTCTAAAATTTTACCATTTGAAATAAATAAAAAGTGAAAAATAAACCCAATCAATTCTGATAAAAAAACATTTTTTTAATTTTTTAAGTTGATGAAATTAAAAAAATGTGAAAAAACAATCCTAACCAATTCTAATAATAAAAAAACGGAAGAAATGAACAAATTTGGAAGAAAACAGTCATTTACTATTTTACAAAAAAATCGAAGAAATGAATTGGAATTTTTTTATATATTCCATTCATATTTATTCTTTTATTTTTATTAGTGATTACTATTTAGACCTTAATTTTTTTGTAATGTAAAGTTTAAAGATGATGGACGGAGTTTTAATTCTCCCTCAAATGGTGGGAAAACATTTTAACAACTGCAAAAGACAGGGACTAGTATGAAATTATGTGAAGATTCAGGACCGAAGATGTGGCAAAAGTCATTTTCGAGGTTGTGACGTTTGATAACTACGGGCAACTGTAGGAAAAGGTTAATAAATGATTAATAATCAATGATAAGAGATTCAGAAAAAGTGATATACGCACGCTACAAGCTTCAAGAAGAAGAAAAAGAAAGAAATGGTTAGCAAAGTTCTATCGGAGACTCGAAGAAAGCTCACGTGCGATGCTCTATAAACCACAATTTGAGACTTGGTAGACAAATTCGTGACTCGTGAGTTAATTAATGCGACAACCCATAACGTTTTTCACAAGCTTGCTTTGTTATTCGGCCTACGTGTTCTCGGTTTCTTCTCACAAATTTCATAATATTATATACATACAAAATTGATACACCATTCGTTATGCTTTTAGTTTTAGGATAAAACCTATACCTATAGATTTTGGATGTGATATGAGACTCTCTTTTTTTCAGTTAACACAACCTGAAGATTAACAAGTTACAAGTTACAATCTCAACATGGAGATCACTACCAAAAAGAAACTATTTAATTTTGGATGGAGAAAATGTTTGGAAATCTAGTCAAAATGGAATATCTATGACAGTTTTACGACATATTTAATTTGTCGATTCTAAATTGTTGGAAATTAAAAAGTGTCAAAAAATTTAACAGATTATTTATAAAAGCATGTTCAATGCACAAATCCTTTGAGGATATCTTAAGAAAAAAAAAAAGAAATAATTTTTAAATAATAGAAAAATTTAAAAAATTAAAAAATTAAAAAAATTCTGCCCCATCACACGCATATTATAGAAGTCTAATCTAATTTAATACATAAGTTGACTTACCAAATCTGCAAATGCATACACTCGATATTTTCTCCTATTTAATTCTATAATTAAGTAGATCCATGCTAAATATGAAAATACATATTCATGTTTCTTCTACGTCCTATAAAGTTATAAGACATTCACATCTTAATATTAAAATTAAATATTTATTTATTTATCTTTAAATGAATTTTATATATATTGTATAAATAGTACGTTTAAATTCAGAACTATTCGCTATATTCGCCCGACACTTAAATTGGTGCATTTCTTAGGCCAAGAAAACAATTGTTTCAATTAAAGCATACTAATTATTATGAAAATGATGCGGCAAAATGTAAATGTAGCTAAATTGCAAAAAACAAATCTATACAAAAAAAAATAATAATAATAATAGAAGAGACTAGTGATCGAGTTTAAATTTTCATACTTAGTAAAATTGAAAATATAATTATTGCATACTTTTTTTTTTTTTGCTAAAGTTATTATTGCATACTTGTTAGCAACTAGTATTTGCTATGGGTTATTTCGTACACAATGATGTCAGTAGAGTTTTATGAATTTCATGCAAAGATATACTAATAACAGTTTAATTACTTATACACGTCTAGATTCGAGCATCGACAACAAATCATAGATAACTAAAGTGTACGATATATAATTAGATCGATCAATTTCATTGGACAAGGCTTTGACTCGTTTAAGAACCGGGGAAGAATAACATTATTAGCACCCCAAAAAAGCAACATAACCAAGGAACTAGCTTTCAGGGAATTGTTAATTTACATTTAACATGGGTTAGGCACAAATGCTATGAATTAATTATTCAAATCGGGAACTTCTATCAATCTTATACATCTTCATAAAATTGGATCAAATAGTGTGGGAATCAATAGGACCAATCAGTCTTCTACACCTCAGCATTTGCGTTTCACGTAGTCAACAGTGGTCATGCATACCCCAACTAACAAGTCAAGTGCCATCGAAGCATCCGAGAGAAAACTCTAGATTTTTATTAGTTTCCTATTACCTAAGTATGATTCTTTACTAATATACATTCTGAATTCAAAGGGTTTAGTCAGAATATTTTCTTTGCCCTGGGCTATGGGTGCATACAAATTGCTTGGCAATAAAGAAATGCTACCTTACTTAAAACGTAATGGTTATAACTGTATGTATTATTATATAAATCTAAGTGCTTAGAAGTCAAATATATGGTTGGAGACAATTGATTAGTTAATTACAGTTATGACGTAAAGTCAGATAGCGTCGCTATCATAGCGATACAATTTATTGTAAATTCAAGATAAGTCAGTCTTAAGACTTTTCCCGCTCCTTTTATATATCTTCTGACCAGGTTATAATAATAATCTTAAGTTAAGAGCCATGAAAATCAATTTTTTAAAAAAATTTGGATTTCTTATAGATGATTGAATAGCTGATTTTAGTGTTTTAAAAAAAACTACTAATTTTGTTTTTTCTATATCAGTAACTCAAGTGATGCATTAACTTGTCATTTGGGAAGAGCCTTCACGATCATGAGTTCGAAATTCGAATGCCGGTGGAGAAAAAGAGATTTCGTACCTTAACTCCGAAATGTTTTTGAATACCCAAAAAAGAACTATATTGCATGTTCGATTTTTTTAGAAAGTAAGTTTATGTAGAGATTAATTAACATGGGTCTAGCAGCCGATTGGTTAGACATCATATTCATCCTAAAATGTCTCGACAATCATTTTGTATATACGTTAAACATATCATTATTAATGATATTTCATATCTTCAGTATTAAGTTACGAAACTTAACGTACGTCAATTATTTTTTTCAAAAATCTTTAAATAAGCGTGTGATACCATAGCAATTAGGTATACCAATATCTATAGTATTATTATTGTATTAAGTTTATATATAAAGTTTTCACAATTATTTTTGAGTAGTGAAAATTTAAAGCGCATTTATTAAATTTATACTAGAAAGTAAACATGTAAAGAAGATCAAATGTGTGGTAGTCTACTAGTTAGTACATTCTATTGTGCCCTGAATTCAACATTTTTGGAATAATAATTTAAGTCGCCTCATGATATTATATTATCAACCGTTTGATTTCGGACCCACGACCCTGCCTAGACTCCAAACTTCAATATTTTTTTTTTTTTAAACACGTAAAAAGAAAGTATACGACTAAAACGATCTGATGATATAACATACAGTTTTTATAACAACTGATCAATAAATATGATATTGTGACTCGCTGATCTTGATGCAAGGCATCTTCCAATTTGTGGTGTGATTTTGAACCACAAATTTTGATTTTAATTTTTTTTGCTCAATAAATGAAACTTGACACGACATACCAAAACATTTGATTGTTTGCTCAATAAATGAAACTTGACACGACATACCAAAAAAAAGAAACAGCAGCTTTGATTTTTTTGCTAGGTGTATCAAGCTTAGCGAAGAAGACGAGTTAAAGAGAAGAAGAAATTGTTATGAATGTTAATTTTCTCATTAATTAACTCTGTACACTATAGTTTCGATTATATACAATATGAGGTTGATGCTAACATAAGCCTGACTACTAGTAACCTATGCTAACATAAACCAAAAGAGTAAAAACATTTATGATACACCCCCGCAAGTCTTTTAATCCGGACAAAGAGAAGGAGTGAAAAGACTTGACATAGACATTCGACCAAGTAATGCATTGAATGGACCTGGATGTAACGGTTTGGTCAAAATGTCAGCGAGTTGATTGTCACTTGTGAGATGTATGGCTTTGAGATTGCCACACTTGAGCTGATTCCGAACCGTATGACAGTCAATCTCTATATGCTTCGTTCTTGCGTGAAAGACGGGGTTCGAAGCTATGTAAACAGCTGATTTGTTATCACAAAACAGCTTTGCCGTAGTAGTGACTTGTATCTTGAAGTCAGAGAGTAGTTGCTGCAACCAAAGAAGCTCTCGAGTAGTATCAGCTAGACTTCTATATTCTGCCTCGGTACTACTACGACTTACTACTTTCTGTTTCTGTGATCTCCAACAGATGAGAGAGGTACCAAGGTAAATGCACAAACCAGTAGTAGATTTCCGAGTGTCTGGGCAAGATGACCAATCCGCATCAGCAAAGACGTTTAAGCACAGCTCAGACTCAGCATAATAGAACAAGCCAAGGCCTGGATTTCCTTTAAGGTATTTAAGAACTCTGTGAGCAGCTTGAAGATAAATATATGTAGGATGCTGAAGGTATTGACTGAGCTTGTGCACAGCATATGTGATATCTGGGCGAGTTATTGTCAAATAGAGTAAGCGACCAATTAACTCTCGGTAAGGTGTGGCAGATTCCAATGGAGTTCCTTTGTCTTGACTGAGATGAACATAAGGATCCATAGGAACTGAGCTCGGCTTGCAGGCTAAAAGACCAGCATTTTCCAGGAGATCAAGTGTATATTTTCTCTGACAAACAGAGATGCCCTTAGCAGAACGTGTAATCTCCAAACCCAGAAAGAAACGCATAGGACCTAGATCTTTGATCTTGAATGCAGCAGATAGTACATCTTTCATGGATGCTAAATCATCAGAGTTGTTGCTAGCAATAGCAATGTCTTCCACATAAACAAGCATATTATTAAAACTTGTTTGCGTGTCTTTTATTAACATAGATGTATCAGACTCAGATTGTGTGAAACTAGCAGCAAGCAAGACATTAGTGAAAGTCTGATTCCATTGTCTAGCCGCCTGTTTGAGACCGTACAAACTCTTGTGAAGACGACATATTGCATTTTCAGGGAGAATCACATTGTTACCTGGTGTATAACCCTGTGGAAGGCTCATGTAAATCTCCTCTTCAAGATCGCTGTGCAAGAAGGCATTCGAAACATCCATCTGTGTTAATTCCCAACCTTTAGAAGCCGCCAATGCTAACATGAATTTCACACTTGTTAGTTTAGCCACCGGAGAGAATGTTTCATTATAATCAACACCTTCTTGTTGAGTGAAGCCCTTTGCCACTAGACGGGCTTTATATCGCTCAACTGTACCATCCGAGTTGTATTTGATGGTAAATACCCATTTGCAACCAACCAGATTCTTCCCTGGAGGCAAAGAGGTAATGCTAAATGTGTTGTTGGCTTCCATAGCTTGAAATTCTTCGTTCACAGCCCCTTTCCATTTCTCGGATGCCATGGCTTGTCGGAAAATCTTGGGTTCAGTTTCAAGGGAATATGAGAGTAGATAGGAACAATATGGCATTTGAAATTTTTGGTAGGAAAGGACAGAAGAAAGGGGATATGGTGTAGTGTGGTGAGGTGGAGGAGATGGTGTAGTTTGTAAGAGAGCACAATGATACTCGGATAAGTAACTAGGGGCTTTAGTGTTACGTTTGGGTCTTTCACTAGGAATAGAAATTGAATTATCATCTGAAGCAACTATTACAGTTGACGAAGGTACGTTCCTAGGAAGAACAGATGCAGATGATGCAGCAGGAGAATGATCATGTGAAGATTCGTTAAGTGAATCAGGTTGTGAGTTATGCAAAGATGCATCAGGTGATGAGTTATGCAAAGATGCATCAGGTGAATCAGGTAATGAGTGAGATGATGCAACATATTCATTAGGTGGTGCAGATGAATCAGGAATGTATGGAACATGCAAAGGCAAGATTGTGTGTGAGAAAAAATCAGAGAATGAAGACGTTTCAGTTTTGAATGGAAAAACATGTTCATGAAATACAACATTCCTAGATATGGAGACAAAATTAGTATCTAAGTCTAGGATTTTGTAACCTTTATATCCTAAAGGATAGCCTAAGAACACACAAGGTCTAGCACGAGGTGAGAATTTGTGTCGATCTTTTTGCAGTGTGCTAACATAGCAAAGGCTATCAAAGGTACGCAGCACAGAATAATCCGGTTTCTTTTTCATCATCATTTCATAAGGAGTGAGATTATTTAAAAGAGGTGAGGGTGTTCTATTTATCAAGAAAACAGCAGTCAAAACACATTCACTCCAATAAGCTAAAGGAATATTTGATTGAAAATGAAGAGCTCTAGCAACATTCAACAAGTGTTGATGTTTCCTTTCAACAACATAATTCTGTTGAGGTGTGTAAGCACAAGAGAAATGATGAATCATGCCATGTTCTTTTACTAAATCAGCAAACTTAAGTTCAGGAGCATTATCACTTCTAAGTGCCTTAACAATTGCATTGTATTGTGTGGAAACAAGCTTGATAAAGACAGGTAGAACAGTTGAAACATCACTCTTATTTCTTAACAAATAAATCCAAGTAACCCGAGTACAATCATCAACAATTGTAAGAAAATATTTGTACCCTTCAACAGACTCTTGAGAAAAAAGACCCCATATATCTAAGAGAATCAATTCAAATGGTATAGATGACATGTGATTATGAAAAGGAAAAGACAAACGCTTTTGTTTAGCTAATGGACAAACTGGACAATGATTATCTAAAGACTGAAGGGACTTAGGAAGAGAAAGAGTACCCGATAAAACTTGTAACTTGGCAGAAGAAGGATGACCAAGGCGTTGATGCCACATTGTACCATCAACTGTCAAGGATCCAGTGAAAGCATCAGAGACAACATGACTTGCAACATCGAGTATGTAAAGATTATTCAAAAGTTTACCCTTCCCAATCATCAAGCCCTGAGAAAATTCTCGAATAAAGCAAGAAGTTGGAAAGAAATGAGCTGAACATTGACTATCACGTAAAAGAGAGCTCACACTAATCAAATTGAAATGAAAGGATGGAACATGCAACACATCATATAAGATCAGAGAATCAGAGAGATATATTGTTCCAGTATGCGTGATAGGAAGTCTAGTACCATTCGGCAAAGTGACTGTTATTTCAGATACTAAGACAATATTTCTAAATAGTGAAAGATCGGAACAAACATGACTCGTTGCCCCACTATCAATTATCCAAGAACCAGAAGGAAGTGATGAATATAGAGTGGAAAGGCATTGGTGTTGGAAAGTGAAAGATTGGTTCTCATATCGAAGATTAGTAGAAAGGGGAAAGACTTTACCAGAAGTGGATTGACTAGCCATGACACCTTTCTCAGAAATGGTAGAACAAGAAGTAGCAGGTTCTGGAGCACGAGCATGTGTATTCAGTTGTTGTATAAGAGACTGAATCTGAGCTGGAGTGAACTGATGCATATTCAGATTGGTAGGAGTCAACGCTGGTGGAGGAAGATATGGCATTGACGAATCAGTAGAACCAGTAGACACTCCAGTGAAAACATTTGCAACAGCTCTCTGACCAGAATTAGCATTCTGAAACTGAGGTCTAGGAGCATAAGTGTTCGAACCTCTAGGAACAAAAGAGGATTTGTGATTGTTGTTGTAGTAGTTTCCTGAGGTTGGAACCTTGTATCCAGGAGGATATCCATGGAGGCGATAACATTTGTTGATAGTATGACCCAATTGACCACAATGAGTACAAAGGGGTATGTTTCCTCTTGGTCGATAAGTGTTGTAGGCAGCAGCATATTCATTCTGATCAGATACAGCATAAGGAGGAGCCTGAAAAGAATCTTGAGCATGATAAGAGTCAATAGCTTGAAATGCAACATTTTCAACCTTAAGCACCGGCTTGACAATTCGCTGTCTCTCATCTTGAGCCACAATATTGAATGCTTCCTCAATATTAGGAATCGGTTTGAGCATCAGGATATGATGCCTTGTTTGTTCATATGTCTCATTAAGCCACATCAAGAATTTTGTAACTCTTCCTCGTTGTTGTAATTGTTCCCAAAGAACAGCAGCATTACATTCACATTTACCGCATGTGCACTGCGGGAGCTCAATGTAATTTTTGTATTCCTCCCATAAAGTGATTAGCTCTGTATAATATTGACTTACATCCAGCGAACCTTGTTGAATAGTGCTCAGCCTCTCTTCAATCTCATAGACACGAGGAGCATCGTCTTGTTTAAAACGAGAGAGCAGATTATTCCAAATACTTTCAGCAGTGGACATAAACAACAAGCTTTGTCCAATCTTTTTGGAGACAGAATTCATCAACCACGTTGCTACCATATCATTACACCTAGACCAAGAACCTGAAGTTCGACTATTATCAGGGGGTTTTTGTATCGTACCGTCGACGAATCCCAGTTTGTTACGCACGTTGAGAGCCATGCGCACAGATCGCTTCCATGAGTGAAAATCAGCACCAGATGAGAGGCGATCGGCAACCAGTTGGAGACAAGCATGATCTGTGCTATGTAGAAAATACGGATTATCATAGTGATCCGTATCGTCACGCGCCGTTGGAATTTGATGCGAAGTTGTCATGATTCACCAAAGATAACAAAAGATTCAAGCAATTTCGGAATGAAAATTACTGGAATCCAAAGAAATTGACGCGAATTGATGAAGAGAATAGTAAAATCGCGAACAATTAGGTCAATGAAAGAACGAAAGAAACAGATCGAGAAAAAAAATTTGATGAACCAAGAAACGAAAAATAACAATTGGGATCAACAATCGGAAGCAATTGAATGAGAAGAAGATCTAATCGAGAAGCACTTTTGATCGTCTTGCTCTGATACCATATCAAGCTTATCAAGCTTAGCGAAGAAGACGAGTCAAAGAGAAGAAGAGATTGTTATGAATGTTAATTTTCTCATTAATTAACTCTGTACACTATAGTTTCGATTATATACAATATGAGGTTGATGCTAACATAAGCCTGACTACTAGTAACCTATGCTAACATAAACCAAAAAAGTAAAAACACTTATGATAGGGTGTGTGAATCAAACAAAACCAGCGTGATAGCAACTAGCAAGCCTTGTCCATGAGTCAAAGCTGTTGGTTTCTTTTTCCACCAAGCTATTGGTACCGTATGATTCAGTTCAATAGACAATTTTATCTGGCTAAGATATGATTTTGTAAACAGATCATTTATACAACTTGAACGTGACTTATAAAACCATTACAAAATTCTATTAAAATAGATTATAACATGTATTTGATAAGTGCTAACTAATCGTTCATATTCTGATACATGTCATTTATCAAAAAAGCTTCTTTTTTTTATTATAGTTAAAATGAAATAGAGAATGCCTTAAGTTAAGTTGAGGAAGGAGAAGAGAACAAGAAGATTTAAAAGGTTGCTCCGTTTTCATATCGTTAAAAAATTCAACTCATTTTACAACTAATTATTGCATCTAAACTCATCGAATTAGGAAACAAACATGCCCTTAATATGTGATCCAAACCGAAGCTTTCGCTTGAGATTGAACTTAATCGAATGTAAACCAAACAACCACGACTCACAATTCTTCACTTGGTTCAGATTTAACAAATATTTTTTTATTAAAAAAAAAAGAAAGAAAGAAAGAAAGTGTTTTCTTTGTCAATCGTCATAGGAAATTATTAGATTCATAGTGAACGAAAAATGCCAAATGAAAGGTAAAATCGTCATACCAACTATTTTTTCTCATTTATTTAACTATATTTAGACATGTCTAATTGCTAAATACTCCCAAAGACAACTCATGCCCCTGTAATCAATCTCCCAAAGATATATATTCTATAGTAAATCCCTCAATAATTAAAAGTTTTAAACAATAATATCACCAAATACGCAAATACACCCAAAAACAAATTTGTAAACAAAAGGACACTGTTTTATTCAGAAAAAAATGTGATGCATTTGTTTATATACACGTATATAGAAACGTGACAGCTTGCGCGCCCACTCGTGTTGCTTCTCAAATCACATTTAAAAAAACAATTAAAAAAATAATAAAAAAAGAGAAGAAAGATCCTTTTCTTTTGTGTAGATGCTTCTTCTTCACTTCCTCTAGAAATATCAGGAAAAATAAGCTTTTCTTCTTCTCTTCGATTTTTTCTCCAATGGCGGCTTCTTCTATTTCCTCCTCACTGCTACGTTCACCAACGGCACTTCTTTCCGACCACCGCTATCCGCCGCCGTGCAGATGCCCCGTTTCTTCCTCGCCACAGCTCCTTTGTGTTCCCAGATCGTCTCGTTTGGTTTTCACTGTACCGGAGAGGAGAAGAAACCTCGTTGTGAATTCGACAATCGGCGAGGTATCGTATCGCGACCCGACGACATCTGGATCGGGAGGAGATAATCGAATTGAATCGCTGAAGCTCAAATTACTGGTGAGTCTCATCGAAATTAGGAAGACTAACATAAGTGAAATTAGAAGAATCAGCATAGCAGCGAAATCGTTTCTTCGCAATGTCTTTGAAATTTAGGGGTTTCTACAAATTTGCTGGCAATTGATTTATATACAGTAAGTGAAGTTTTGGGAAAATCCCAGATTATAGAGTTTCATGATGTGGTGTTTGTGTGGAAAATGCAGAGTGTGGTTTCGGGATTAAACAGAGGACTTGTGGCAAGTGAAGATGATCTACAGAGAGCTGAAACTGCTGCTAAAGAGCTTGAAAACGCTGGTGGACCGGTGGATCTAACCGATGATCTCGACAAGCTCCAAGGGAAGTGGAGGCTACTGTATAGCAGCGCCTTCTCTTCTCGGTCTTTAGGTGGTAGCCGTCCTGGACTACCCACTGGACGTTTGATTCCTGTAACTCTTGGCCAGGTATATGTTGTGAATGTGATGATTCTTGAACCATGCTCTGTTTTTTTTACCGGTAAAGAGTTCGTTTTTCAGTGCTCGAGTCTATCATCGGCACTCTACTACTCTTGGTTGAGTTTGAATGATGATGAATGATGAGCCAAGACTCTAGGTTTTGGCAATGTCACCTGCACCGAGTCACTTTTTAAGACATATCGTCTCTGGTTTATGATTCATGAACTATGAAAAATTGTGTTGAACCAGGTGTTTCAAAGGATTGATGTGTTTAGCAAAGATTTCGATAACATAGCGGAAGTGGAATTAGGAGCTCCATGGCCATTTCCGCCTGTGGAAGTCACTGCGACACTGGCACACAAATTTGAACTCTTAGGTTCGCATCTCTCTCTCTCGCTGCTTTATGTTTACTTGCATTAGATTTGAGTATTCATTTGTGTAAGCGCTAATTTCAATCTGCAACTTTGATACTATGTTTGGAAAACAGGCACTTGCAAGATCAAGATAACTTTTCAGAAAACAACAGTGAAGACGTCGGGAAATTTATCTCAGCTTCCTCCGTTTGATATCCCGAGGCTTCCGGACAGTTTCCGGCCACCGTCAAACCCTGGAACTGGAGATTTCGAAGTCACTTATGTTGATGAGAACACGCGCATAACTCGTGGGGATAGAGGTGAACTTAGGGTGTTTGTCATTGCTTAAGTCAAGGAAGTTTTAACATGTAAAGACAAATACTTTCGGCTCGTTGGAGCAGTCTCGCAAAACGCGCATAAATCGTTTGAATTTAGAGTATTTGTTATTTGCTGAATTCAAGTTTTGACATGTGAAAGATCAATACTCTCTGCTTGTCGCAGCCTCCAGAGTTTTGTACAAATAGTATGAACTGTTTCATATGTTTAATGAATCATTTTTATATAGAAATGAGTGGTTCTCTAACGAATCTTATGAATGAATTGGCTTATGAGTTACCTCGTCTAGACTAAATTCAAAGAAAAGCAGAAAAACCATATCTCGATGATTCAAAATAGAGTCAACAAGCGAAGTTGGGACAATCTTATACGAGATCTAAAACAGAGAGAACCAAGATCCAGCGAAGTACAAAACTTGTAGAAATTAAGATATAACCAACTTAGAAAAGAGATGTTCCCTTTCCCTTCTTGTCTCCACCGATCTCAAAATGCTTGCACCTCTGAAGAAACAAAGGAAAAACAAACGACACAACGTAAGAACAACTACCACAAGTTTCAAACCTGGTAGTAAGAATTAGATATATGAAGATTGTTCGTTTCACCTTGATCGAGTGCTGAGAAAAGTGCTTGCAAGTTTGGCACTGAAGCCTCAAGACAATCTTCTTCGTGGTCTTAGCCTGTTCAAGGGATTACAAGAAATTAAGATTACTGACAAAAGTTTTGCACTTTCACATAAGTAGGCAAAGATCAGCAGTGTCCCTAACACTACAAGATAAACGGTTCCCTAAATTGATAAAGGATGACTAAAAACTTGCTCATTTATTTTAACTAATTGGCCTAATTCAAATAGGAAAACATCTGTAAGAAGTGATCTTTTTACCTTCTTGTGGAAGACAGGCTTGGTCTGACCACCATAACCAGATTGCTTACGGTCATAACGACGCTTCCCTTGAGCAGCGAGACTGTCTTTACCCTTTTTGTATTGGGTCACCTTGTGCAATGTATGCTTCTTGCATTCCTTGTTCTTGCAGTAAGTCTTCTTTGTCTTTGGAATGTTCACCTGCAATTTCATATAAACAAACAATGCCTCATTTAAAAACTAGCACAAGGAAGCATTTCAACACATCACAAAATCAAAAGACTTTTAAGGTTAAATAGCAAATCTCTTAGGTAACCAGAAACTAAACTTTTCTTGCTCGAAAAAAGAGCACAAAGAGTGTATTTTATATAAGATTCTAAAATGAAATTAGATCATCAAAGAGTGTATTTTATTTAAGATTCTAAAATGAAATTAGATCATCAAAGATTGTAGTTTACGGCCTAAGATGAACTATTGTAACCAGCAGCGATTAAAAAAGCAAAAGTTTGGTAAGAGAGAAAACTCAAAACTATAAATCTGAAAAACAATAGATCAATCCACCATGTGTGTTGTTGTTCCTCAGAGGTCTTAATCCGAATCTGTCCGATATCGAAACGAGCTCGGCGAATACAAAATAAACTCGAAAGGGAAGAAACAGTTACCATTTTCGCTGCTCTGATCTAGGGTGAAGCTTGTGTGCCGTCGTCCGCTAGCAAACGTTGCTGCTTCGATATACAGAATTTATAGTAGACTTTTCAGAAACCCTAACCCTTAATGTTAAAACGACGACTTTGGGCCTTCGGTAAATTTGCAGGCCCATATTTGGTATAACGACTTTGGGCTTTACATAGGGTGTCCTATTCGGATAAGAGTACGCGGGTTTCATATAAACCGGGGAGCTAAACACAAGAAAAACTAACATTTGAAGTGCTCGGATCGGATCGATCCACAAAACTCACGGTCATAAGACGAAACAGGTTAGGATTTAATGTTTTCGACATAGAATTTTAATATTTTAATCAAAAATAATTAATTTTAATTTTAGATATAGATTTTTGAGGTTAAATATCATCAATTAAGGCCTGGATGAATCGTTTAGCACCATGTAAAATTTGTTTTCGACGATTCTCGTAACGCTATGAAAAGAAAAATTAGATTTTGCAGTTGTATTAAACAAAATACATTAGAAGCATGTCACAAAACTTCTATTTCTTGCACACAATCAAAGTTTACTATATGTATACAAAAAATGTCAAGATTTATTTTATACATGCATGCAAGAACCCACGCATCACGGCGATGTTATACCAACAAGACAAACATTCGAACTTTGACTTTTTCCGTGGGCTCTCCTCTCCCATCGCCGCAAATACCAAGTCTCCTCTCTCTCCTGTCTGTGACAAACTGAAAAACATTTCTTATGAACAAATCATCTCAAGTAATTAATAGCCACAATCGCTCGTCTCTCCTATAAACAAAAAAAAATCATCTTCCGGAAAACATATCGCCAAAGATCTCAAACAATGTCTTCATTTGTTGGATCAGTCCCAATCTTGGCCGTAGTGACCATACACCTTCTCCTTTTACGCAGCGTTTGTTCCCTGAACCTGACCAATGAGTATCTGCACCACGAATGCTTCAACAGTCAAGGGAAATACAAGAAAGGAAGTCCATTCGAAGATAACGTCAACCGTGTCGTCCGCTCCATCTCTAGCGGCAATCTTCGCGACGGTTTCGGCGACTCCTCCCATGGTGAAGGTCCCAATAATGTCTACGTCCGACTCCAATGCCGGGCCGACTCTTACTGGTCCAACTGCCACCCTTGCCTAGCCACCGCCGTCTCCGGGGTAAGTAACGTCACTTCACATATTTACATACATGCCCGGTTCTACGCATAGGCCAAGAGTGCTTTTGCACATGCCCAAATATTTTGTACATAAATTGTTTCATACTTTTGGGGCCTATATGTTAGGAAACATAGATTTTTGTTGTCAAATTAGCCCCTAAATATATATATATATATATATATATAGAGAGAGAACCCTAAATGAATAGAGAATAATGCCCATAGTATATGAGTTACATGAAAAAATGTATTCTTTTGTTACATCTTAGATGGACCTAGGATGCATGGCTGAATTGAGATAAAACCAATATAGGCATTTATTGCTAGTACAAAAAAGAAACGATGCCTGGTCTTTCGCCTTCGTAGATTCGCTCTTGGCTTTTCCTCGGACTCTCTCTTTTTTCGGGTTTTCAAGTTAATTAGTGTTGCATTCCGACACCCGAGCTTCTCGGCTTAAGGTTCCTGGAATGCACAGTGTGAGTTTGCTTCTATATGTTTGTATATCCTTTTTGGCATGGTACTAAGTGGGTAAATTAAACAAGTTCTAATACCTAAACTTTTCATTTATAATGATTTTTACAATTTAACAAAAAAAAAAAAAAACGAAAGAGTATATTATATATATTATACGTATATGCAATATTGTTCTTGATCTTGGTGTTAATGTATATATGACAGCTTCGTAGGAGGTGCCCGGGAAACAAGGGGGCCATAATATGGTACGACCAATGTCTTCTTAGGATATCTACGGTCCATGCCTACGGGAAGGTCGATTACCAGAACAAATTCTTCATGTCCAGCCCGAACAAGGTGAGCGGAAACCCACAGTCGTTCAACCAAGAGACGTCGGCTCTCCTGGAGAAGCTGACATTAAAAGCCAGCGATACGAAAAACTTTGACGGCGACTCGCTGGTGCTGTACGCGTCTGGGGAGATGAATCTTGGGACAAAGAATCTGTATGCAATGGTCCAGTGTACGAAAGACTTAGTGTTTAACAGTTGCCTTGCGTGTTTGAAATGGATTTTGAAGGATTTTCCAAAGTGTTGCGACGGTAAATCAGGAGGGAGAGTTTTGAGTACGAGCTGTAACTTTAGGTATGAGGTTTACCCTTTTCTTAGAACTTTGAAGACTGTTTGATCAAAACCACATATTATATAAAAGGGGGTTTAGAGCCAAACACGGTTTTGCGTTTGAATAAGTACTGTTTTGAGCAAATAGAATGTTGTTTCCTCTTTGTGATTTGTTTTGTATAACACACATTTTGTTGTTTGTACTCACACACGCATATATAATTCGGGATTTGAATCTAAATATATGCATACAACACGCTACAAAGCCTGGATCATAAAAATTTAGCAGCTTCTATAAAAGAAAAAAAACATGGTTAGAGTTTCATCTAACTTTCTAAATGTACTCCGCATAAATGCGGGTTTTTAATAAAATATTTTAAATCCGTAAAAATAAATTGAAAACAAAACCGATAATTTGTAAAGAAATTTGTTTTTTTAACAAAATCTGATAACTACTGAAAACAAATATATGAAAAATGAAACATAAAAGTTATTTATTTATTTTAATTTCTCATTTATTTTCAATTAAATTATTCAAAACACAGAATCTATTGCGGGTACTTAGCAACATTAACCCTACTTCTCATATAGTACACACACTTTATCAAATATTTTTTTCTATTCTCTTGCGTTAGAAACTTGGGTTCGCAATTCGAGTTTGTTAACAATCTTTTCATTAACTCTCTTCAAGCAAATAAAGTTTTTCTTTCTCTTCACATTTATGTCTCTAATATGATCTCTATGCTCTATAGAGAAGTTATGCTTCTCAAGACTCGCATCAAAAGCCCCTTTACATAATTCTTGATATCCTCCTTCTCATTGAGCAAATCTTATCGATTAACTTGACATGTGTCGCGATCAAGTGAATTAACAACTTTAACGCATCCAACTTTATATAATAAAATATAATTTTATTTATAATATATTTTAATCAAAACACGTGTCAAAATCTTATCGATTAACTTGCCATGTGTTGCGGATAAGTGAATTAGCAATTTTGACGCATCCAACTTTATATAATAAATGTTTTCTTGTTGATATTTGTAATATTTTCATATATTATATTACGAAAATTTATTTCTTCATTAATCTTCATACTTTTTTCATTCGTCTAAATCTTAATATTATGATAATTTTTAACTTCTCTCAATTTATCATTTTAAGCTTTTCTTTCTACATATCTTTCAATGAATCCATTTTATTTTTTCATGTTTTTAAAATTTTGTATATTATTTTGTATCCATTATGCTTTTTTTTTTCTTCTCTCTATTTTTTTTTTATAATTTGTTATCTTCTCAATTTTTATTGAATATTTTTGTGTCTTACGATTTTATAGGTTTTAATTAACTTTTTAGAGGGGTGTATTCAAACTGAAATTTAAAGTGATTTGTATTAAAAAGACAAATCCTATGTTATTCAAACATGAATTTTAAAATGTTTTAAAAAATCTTATGTTATTTAACTAGTAATTTAAAAATGTAATATCAAATCCACTATTATTGAAAATGTTTTAAATAGTGGATTTATGAGGATTCTGAGTGATTTTAAATGGTTTCAATGGAGTTTGTTAGTTAAAATTACATAAAACCCAAATCTCATAGTTATATGTGAGATTTCATAGAGGTTTAATAACAAATCATAACAATGTTTCTAATTCACCTCAAATCATCTGAAAACTCAAATCCTTCCAAATCCTCCCAAATCTTTTCTTAACTTTTGTTTTACTTCACTTTCATTAAAGTTTAATTATCATAATTTGTTTGAATAATAAGATTTATATGTTTATTATGTTTTTAAATTAAATTTGAATTTTTTTTACTTATAATAATTTTTCAATAGTTAAAGTCAAATTTATTATTTTTTATGTATAGTGAATAGTTGGACTTAGGTTAATATTTATTTATGTTATTTGTTTTTTATATAAAATTAATTGTTTGTCTACTTTACACATGTGTAGAAAAAAATTCTTTAGAGATGAACCAATAGGAGGGGCTAATGTGTCCTGGAAAGCTCTTTTAATCTATTACTAGATTCTCACCGCGCTCCCGTGCGGGCAAATGTCTTTAAAAAATTAAATTATATAGTTTATAAAATATGATATGATAAATGAGATTCATAATGTGTTCTTTTTATAATTATAAGAATTATAGATTGATTTTATATGTTATGAGGATTGAAATTAGATTTGGAGTTCGTGCGGGATAAGTATTTTTGAACTTGGTTGACATCACATTTGTTTGTACAGAAATTTAAAGTTAAAAACATAACATATTCAATCTTACGTAAACATGTGCTTAATATAAAATTCGATTCGATCGGACATATATGATTATATAAATCTATTTTAAAATTTACGAGTTATAATTTCATTGAAGTATATAATTATTATATAATAAATAATTAAAGTTGTCAACGTTAATGTTTATCAGGTTAGACAGACAATTTTTTAACGAATTCTTCTTCTCTGTTGTTCTCTGTTCTTTTTCGTTCTTCTTTGGTTATTCTCCGTAAATTTTAGAATAGATTTATATAATCATATTATATGTTGTTCTCCGTTCTTCTCTGTTGTTCTCCTCTCTTTTTCTTCTTCTACTTTTTTAACTTCGCTTCTTCTTCTCCGTTCTTTTTCTTCTTCTTCACCGTTCTTCTCTGTCTCTGTTGTTATCGTTTCTTTTTCGTTTTTGTCTTTCATTATTCTCCGTAAATTTATATCAGGGAAGCTCTTGAGTTAATTAATAGATGAGATGAAGGAGTTGAAGTTGCTCCCTGATGTAGTTACTTATTGATAAAACATGGTAGTCAACGGGATTTATTGAGCCAAGAAAAAAAAGAAAAAAAGTGAAGCAAAGCGATCAACCCTCAAATAGTTGTAACGAAGCTAGTAGACTCAACTAACGAATTAGAGGCCCAAAAGAAAAAAAGAAAGTAGTTCGGGTATAGTAGTTGAAAATTAAAAACCTTGGAATAGGCCCAAATGACTTGTATATATACGTAGCTAGGGTTTTCGACATCCCCAAATTGTTTAGGTGTCACAGTGCTTCCATGGGGAAGCGTCGTCCCTTGTCCGGTGCTTCCATGCGGGGGAATCGCCGCTCTGGTCGTAAATTTCATAGTCGGTGTTTAGACATCACAAGATGTAGGAAATGCAGTGACTTGATAACTTGAAGGGATCAGTGTCGATCGATACCTCTTGTGCATTTTGGCTCCTGACTTCATCACTTCAGCCGCTTCTTCATAATGTTCCAATTAGTTACAGAATCTCCAATTTTACTCCAAATATACTCCATCCTGCAAAGATTCTTGTAGGACTTTAAAAACAACAAAAGAATCTATAAAACGGACTTATATCATGGTCAAAAACCATGATATATCAACTCCCCCAGACTTAGCTTTTGCTTGCCCTCAAGCAAAACAAAAACTTAGTATGGAGTCGAGGTTTGAAAACAGAAACGTTCAGCTAACCTTTCAGAACGCCACAGTAAACCAACACTCTTGAATACACATACCATAGGGCCAACCTTAGGTAATGTTTCAGTGTACTTACCACAAGCTTAGCAATCTCCCAGTTCAAGTCCATATCCCTTCCTTCTCAAAATTTCGAACTCAAACAAACGGTATTGACCAAAGGACTTACATATTCTTTCCCTTCCTTAGCGCCTGAGCAAGATTTTCTTGGTACAGCTCTCCTATTTTCTTTTCCTGTGGTCAACTGCTACCCATTTTCAGGGTGTTCTAAAGATCTTTTCATTGACTTTTTCTTATTCTTTTGAAGCCTTGGAATAGTGCTGTTTACTTGTGTTCCTTGTGAGGAGACATGTTCATGAGCTTTCACTAATATTGTTCCTTGTGAGGAGACAGGCTCATGATGATCTTTGCATTATTCCTTGACTTAGACTTTTTTTATTTCTTTTCTCAAGGGAAGATCAAGGAGAGACTGTAGTTTTCTTATCTTGTCAGTGCTGAAAGAGGAATCAAGTCCAATGCATACCTAGGAATCTGAACTCTTTCTGTTAGACTGATCCACTTGCAGCTTTCTACCTAGTAAAACAAGCAATCAACTACTATGGCAATGATCCTTCACATGTTAATGTTCTGTGGTTAGTTCCAAGAAAAACTGAAAGTTTCAACTGATTTTGACTCAATAAAACAAGTTTTTGACTGACTCAACTGACTCTCAAAACAAGACACAATGTTAGCAACTACCTCCCCCAGACTTGAACAACACTGTCCCCAATGTTATTAAGCTTGAGTTTGGTTGGAAAAAAAAATGGAACAACTTGAACCAACAAGAGGAAAAGGGATTACCTGAATGTGCGAGTGGTGTCGATCGACACTCTGTCCGAAAACAGAGTTCAACTCGCCAAACGTGAATGGTGTTCAGTCAGATTGTTGTCAAAGTCATCCAAACTGTTAGAAAACTCAAACAAAACGGTTAAAAGCACAACATAATCCATAATCTCAAAGGTTTAAACAAGTGTCGAAGCAAGGTACATAAGCAAATGAAAAAGAAAAGTTGACTCAAGAAAAAAAAAATACTAAACCAGGAATGTTGGAAACACTACTCTTCATCTGAGCGCGGTGGTGTGGAGGGACGGACGCAACCACAGTTGAAGACAACCGTGATGGCGTTCCAAATGGCCTGGAGACTCTGAACAACATATCTCTGAAAAGCAGCCTGCTCCATGGGGATCTCAGGAGCAGCGGGGAGGTGATGGCGAACAATAGGCTGCGGACTGGATGGTGCTCTACTGCGCCTAGAGGATGAAGATCATGTGTGATCCTCAGCTGGTGCATCCTCTGCTAATGAAGCTGCAGCGCGGGAGGAAGCACCTCTGTGTCGGGCTACTGGAGCAGCTCGCAGTAAGGTCGGATCTTGACGAGTGGACAAGTCTTTATGAATGACTTTTCTGTTTATGTGTCATCTTTTAAAGACTGTCTGGATAACTTATGCGCAGTGTTGCAACGATGTGAAGAGAAACACTTAGTTATAAACTGGGAGAAGTGCCACTTTATGGTCAGAGATGGCATTGTACTTGGGTACAAAGTTTTAGCTCAAGGAATCGCAGTAGATCTTGTACTTGGGCACAAAGTTTCAACACTGAACATAGTAGGCCACCAGCTCGCAGTAACAGCTCATGCAGTTTGGGCAACTTGAATGTCTAATTTCTTCATATGAGAGTTCAAGCTCTCGATTTTTCCATTCAGGTCTTGGTACAGTGAATCCATCTTCCCATTGAAATTCACTGTCATCTTCAGCTGTCCTTCTAGAAGTTGCTCTAGCATAGATTTCACCTCATTGTCTGCAGATTTTGCAGGTGGATTCTGGTAGGAAGAAGAACCAGCTCCTTGTGTAATTGTTGTTCTGGAATGGGGGCTTTTGAGTATAACCAGAAGAGTTTTGATTTTTTGTGAAGGAGTTCTTCTGATAATTCCCATTGAAACCCCTATTCCCTTGCTGATTCCGGAACCTTTGGCCTTGAAAACCACCTCTATTGATGTAGTTGACATCTTCTTCCTCACACTCATCATTAGGCTCGAATGTCTCTACCTCATTAGCAAAGTGAACTTGCTTTTTACCAACCAAGATGTTGTGTACGCTGTCCAGCTTCGCCTTAACCTCAGCTATTTGGCTTCCTCCATTCACACCAGCATGTTGTTTCCTCTCAAAGTCTGCGTTCTTTGTGCTGTTACTAGAGGCCAAATTCTCTATAAGCACCATTGCATCATCTGGATATTTGGTGTTGAAGTTTCCATTGCTCGCATCATCTAAGGCCATCTGGTATCTCCAATCGATGCCTCAATAGAAGATTTCTAGCAGTTGTGGCTCGCTGAAACCATGGTGCGGACAGTCTCTTTGATAACCTCTGAACCTTACCCAAGAAGCCTTAAATGCTTCAGTAGGTCATTGGGAGAATGCAGTAATCTTTGTCCTCAGCTCTTCTGATCTTGCATCATCAAAGAAATTGCATAAAAATGCATTCTTAGTGTCTTCCCAAGTGGTTAGTGATCCTGGTGGTAATTGCTTCAGCCAATACGCTGTATCTCCTCCAAGAGAGTATGTAAAGAGCTTGTAGAATATGTAATCATCAGACACTCTGTTGGCCTTAATGCTGGATGCAGAGTCTTCAAACCTCTCTATGTGGTCCATAGGATGTTCATTGGCAAGGCCATGAAAAGGGTGCTGAGAAACCAAAGTGTAGAATGCATGCTTCAGCTCGAAATCATTCCTTTGAAAAGGAGGTGGGCGAATCGCAGCTCTGTTTGCGTAGAACTGGTCTGGTCTGTTGTAGTCTGCCAACGTTCTACCACGTCCAGCATTCGCAGGTGCGACTTGCACTGCTTGCTCGATGATGGCAGCTCCATTCTCATCAAGTCTCTGGCCTTGGTTGTTCCTCCTATGCCCTTCCACATCGAACAGATTACCAGCTTCATCTCTTATCAAAATCACAGGCTCCGCCATCTCAATCTGCAAAAGGTGTCGATGCTCTTATTGGTGTCGATCGACGCTCTTGCAGATTTTTGGTTCGTTCGTTCTAGACGGCCGAGCTCCTGGTTGTTGAGTTTGATTAGCTCCTTTTCCTTGTTGCTTCTGGTACTGCGATTAGGCATGCACCTGAAACCAAAAATAAGAAACTAAAAATGTCAAGTAACCAAAAATAAAACAAACCTAGTCAAAATTCTAATACTAGATTCCGTAGGCAGCTATTACTTCCCCGACAACAGCGCCAAAAACTTGATAGGGTCAAAGTTTTCCCCAAATAAATCAATCTGCAAGTGCACAACAAAGCAGTTGAAGTATAAGGGGTTATCGAATCCCAAAGGAAGTAGATGCTACACTATAGTCTCTAGATTCAAATTATGCTAGGTTAAATCAAAATAAAAGTAAAGAAGCAACTAAACAAATCAGTAAACGGAATTAAAGGTTCTTAAAATTCAGGAGACTAAGGCGCTAGGCAAGGGTAATTCGCAGGTTGAATCCGAGAATGTAGAAAATATACTGTCAGGAAATTATTAAGAACCGTTTAGAACTCGAAACGCAAATTTAAAACCAATCAACTCTCATTGCAGAAGTTATCTATGCCTAAATTCCAGAATTTCAAATCTCTTTGCAAATTCAAACGATTAAGGCAAGCATTAAAAACATGTTCGATTGTTCACAAATTCTCTAAACCAAATCTCTTTGCGAATAGATATTTTGTTCGTCTATGATTAGTTCAATTTATTAATAATGCTCTCGCATCTATTAAACAACCTAGGGTTTGATTTCTATGTGATCAATTTAAGAAATCAATATAAGCACAAATCAAGATGAAAATCCAATTAATTTTCCTAACAGCATAACAAATCTACAAACTCATCATCAACCCTAAATCACCCTAACCTAACTAGCAGATTACTCATACATGGAGATGAAAGCACAAATCATAACTGAATAAAACTGCATAAAAATAAGACGAGTGATGATACAGGGGTTCAAAAACTTCTCATAAGAGTACATAATTGTCTCCCCAAAAGCTCTAGATCAATCTCTCTCTAAGTCTCAAAAACAGAAAATAAGATAATGGCTAAACACTGCCTTTAAAACCTATTTATAGAGGTAAATTTGCGTTCTTAGGCAATCTTGTAAATAATGAAAACTTCAAGTGATTTCCTTTTTATGGTTGAAGTTCGTAAAACTTGGTCGGCATGATTGGTGTCGATCGACACCAAGGATCAGTATCGATCGACACCAAGGATCAGTATCGATCGACACCTCTTGTGCATTTCGGCTCCTGACTTCATCACTTCAGCCGCTTCTCCGTAATGCTCCAATTAGTTCCAGAATCTCCAATTTTGCTCAAAATGTACTACATCCTGCAAAAATTCTAGTAGGACTCTAAAAATAACAAAAGACTCTATAAAACGGACTTATATCATGGTCAAAAACCGGTAAAAACCATGATATATCATCTCTCTCTGCAAAAAACAACCATGAGCAAATAAACAACATATTTTAATCTACTTCACTCATCAAAAAAATAAATTAGGACAATATAAACCTTTGTCTCTTACCTTTGCTAATGAACTACTATCAAAATAACTTTGGCCTTTATTCGAAGTGCACTACCATATTTTAGTTCTTTTTTACTCTTAATTCCTTTGGGATTGGAGGTGTTCGAGCTGTTTCCAATAAACGGAAGATTTTTTCCGACTCATCTCTAAGCAAATCTCCAAAAATAGGCCCGGAATGTGTTTCTGGAAAGCAGGTTAATCAATTGAGAGAGAGTTGTTAATAATTTGAAGTGACAACGAATACTAAAATGTGAAATTTACTTGGGAGAGCAACAAACGAGAAATGAAGTCGCAGAGATCTTGAAAAATGATATCCTTCAGGGCGTTCAATTTATTATCCTTGGCAAAGTCCCCTTCGATTATCGTTTCAAACAATAGCGGCCCAGCGTGCTCAAGGAGATCTAGTGATGTGGCACCAAATTCTCTCTGCATGGTCTCTGTGATCATCTAAAAATGAAACAGTTGCTAAATTAAAAAAACAAAATATGAAACTAACGTAAAAATTGAATAAATGCTAAACATACTTATACGTAACATCACAATTTGAACTATATAGGAGCTTCCCAACTTTGTAGATCCTAAAAAGTATTTTTTTTATGTAGAGAAAGGTCTTTCCAACTTTCTTACATGAAAGTTATGTATTTTCTACTAATGCTCGAAATGATGAATACTACAAGCATGACTCACATAACATTATCAGAATTGCTAAATTGCAAGTATAAGACATACCTCAAATCCTTGTGATTTGGGAACAAAAGATAAGAACTTGTTACAAACTGTTAGAATGTAGACTTCAAACTTCTCTCTATATCCATCAAACAGCAGCTTCAACTTTTTATCATCTAGCAATGAGATACAAGTATTAATGTATGCACTACGAGGTTTTAGTTCTTTCTTGACTCTTAATTCCTTTGGGATTGGAGGTGTTCCAGCCTTTACCAATAAACGAATGATTTTTTCCGACTCATCTCTAAGCAAAACTTCAAAAAATAGGCCCGAAATGTGTTTATGCAAAGCAGGTTAATCAATCGAGCGAGAGTTGTTAATAATTTGAGGTGACAACGAATGCTAAAATGTGAAATTTACTTGGGAGAGCAACAAACGAGAAATGAAGTCGCAAAGATCTTGAAAAGTGATATCCTTCAGAGCGTTCAATTTATCATCCTTCGCAAAGCCCCCTTCGATTATCGTTTCAGACAATAGCTGCCTAGCGTGCTCAAGGAGATCTAGTGATGTGGCACCAAATTCCCTTTACATGGTTTTTGTGATCATCTGAAATTGAAACATTTGCTAAATTAAAAAAAAAAAATGAAACTAACATAAAAGTTGAACAAATGTTAAACATACTTATATATTTTTTCTCACATGACAACTATGTATTTTTTAATTAATGCTCGAAATTATGAATACTACAAGCGTGACACACATAACATTATCAGAATTGCTAAATTGCAAGTATAAGACATACCTCAAAGCCTAGTGACTTGGGAACAAAAGATAAAAACCTGTTACAAACTGTTGGAATGAAGATTTCAAACTTCTCTCTATATCCATCAAACAGCAGCTCCAACTTTTTATCACCCCGCAATGATATACAAGTATTAATGTTTGCACTACCAGGTTTTAGTTCTTTCTTGACTCTTAATTCCTTTGGGATTGGAGGTGTTCCAGCCGTTTCCAATAAACGGAAGATTTTTTCCAACTCATCTATAAGCAAATTTCCAAAAAATAGGTCCGGAATGTGTTTCTACAAAGAAGGTTAATCAATCGAGAGAGAGTTGTTAATAATTTGAAGTGAAAGTGAATGCTAAAATATGAAATTTACCTAGGAGAGCAACAAACGAGAAATGAAGTCGCAGAGATCTTGAAAAATGATATCCTTCAGGGCGTTCAATTTATCATCCTTGGAAAAGCCCCCTTCAATTATCATTTCAGCTAAAAGCTGCCCATCGTGCTCAAGGAGATCTAGTGATGTGGCACCAAATTGTCTCTGCATGGGATCATCTGAAATTGAAACAGTTGCTAAATAAAAAAAAAATATGAAACTAACCTAAAAATTGAATAAATGTTAAACATACTTATACGTAACACCACAGTTGGAACTATTGATAACTCATATTTTACCCATTTTTACTATCATAAGTGAGTGCTTTAATAAGCATTTCACTAAGGTTTTGATGCATAAACACTAGATTTCGAGTATTTGGTTGTTCAAGACTCTTTTCAGGAAATCTTAGCAAAAGACGCATATTTTGGAGCAAAATGGACAATTCCGGAAACAATGCCCGAGGACAGAAGTTCAACAACAAACGAAGGCCTTCCCACCACGAGATCAAGCTCATATTTAGAGACAAGGAAGCCTTATCAGCTGTCTTTCACCACGAAGTGATTTGAGAGCAATCCCACGGTTGGATCTCAAGTTATGAAGGAAGCAAGAAGGTCCGTCAGGCATCCGGAAGGACAGGTTGGCCGCGCCACGGCCGACCCAGACGACCAGTGGCCGCGCCACGGACGGTCGCTCGTGCGGCCAGGCCATTTGCGTTTCCTGAGCCCATTTGAAGCCCAACTCAAACCCGAAGCCGTCTTATGCAAGTCAAGACCTAATCCACGACCTAGAACACTTGAAGACCTATATATACTCGTTGTTTTGGGTTTTTAGAGGAGGAGAGACGAAAAAACACAAAGTGATAGATTTCTTTCGGTGGCCGCGAGTCTCTGGTTCGCGGTTTGCCTTTGTTCTTTGAGGGAGATTGATTTGTTCTTGAACCCTCTTTTATTGCAATCGATTTATACAAGTTATGCATTCATCAATCACGTAGGATACGAAAGTATACCTATGGAATAGAAGTTTGCAGATCGACCTAGTTTGATAAAATAGGTTGTTAAAACCAGTGAATCAGTTTGGGGAAAATCGCCTAGTCTCGCTTGCTTAACTTTTGTGTGCTTTGATTTCTAGTTAGAACCCCATAGATTTCCCGAGAAGATTCCCAACGTGTTCGCCCACTTGCTTTTAAATCGAGATTTACGCACTTCCATACTTTACTTTTCCTGCACTGCTTGCCTGATTTCCTTTTTACAAATCCTTTAGTTTATTTTCCTTTTCCCGTTGGTTATAGAAAAGGCTGACAACCTTCTCTATATAAGGCGTGGTACTGCTTTATTTATTTTCTGCAAGATTCGTGACACTCATTCCTAAACCCCCAATTCTCTGCGTCTTTGGTTGCCCTGATTTTCTGTTTTGCAGTTGACCTCCTCCCTGTGGTTCGACACCCTAAGTACTACAATGCACGCTGTGCACTTGCAGTTTAGGATCCTACAAATTCAAAAGCTCGACGAGTCCCCAAAGAAATCCTCCAAACTCGGACGACTATTTAGACCCCATCAAGCTTTTTGGCGCCGTTGCCGGGGAGGCTGCGTTTCGCTGTCCAAAACAAAGGTCAGGATCACAACTCAAAGACATTCTTTTCTCTAACTTTTAGATTTCTTTCTATGAGTTTCAGAAACCCTATAACCGTGGAGGTCTCCACGAACCAGCGACAAGAGGGTGCAGGAGAAATCACGATTTAGGGATCGCATCAAAAGAGAAAAACTCATCGAGTTCCATAAGAAGGCACAAAAGATCCCGATATATGTTGGTTTCGAAGAGGCTCTAGAAAAGAAAGGTCTGAAGGAGTACTTCAAAGATAGCAGTGAAGACGCGAGCATAATCAAAAGTCACTTCATGCAAGCAAGGTTCAACGCCACCACGCCGAGAATCATGGACGTTCATAGGTATAAGAAGGTTGGGAACACTCGCGACCTGATCAGCAAGTAAGACCTTGCGGAATTCGACAAGGTAGTGGAGAGCCTCCCTCCTGCGACCACCTTCACCACGGCATGGAAGGAGCATTTGATCGGATACTACTTCCACGAGAGCGATGAAACTAAGCAAGAAATACAACACCTCTATGAATTCGCGAGGGCTCGGAAGAAAGCTCGAAGCTCAAGGGAAACCCGTTGCGAGAAACACCTTTTTGAGAAGGATGAAGATGCCATTATTGATAGACTCGAGGAGCCTTTAGCAGAAGAGGGCGCACAAAAGGCAAAAAGACCTTGCCTAAGGTCGAACTCCTCCTCCAACTAAGCTCCCAAACTACCAAAGTCTAGCTAAAAGACTTTAAACAAGAGCGGCTCAATGGGAGTCAACCCATTTTAGGTATTCTCTTTCTCATCTCTTTAACCATACTAATTTTTAGTTTTGGTTTCTTCTTAGTTTACAGCATTTTCATAAACCCCAAAAGCACAAAAAATCAGAAAAACCCAAAAAGACCAAAAATATGAAGAAGGAGCTTCGAAGAACACTCACCGGGCGACGAACCGCCTATGGGCCGGCCAGAAGGAGCCTGGCCGCGCCACGAGCCACGATGGCGCGGAGGCGAGATGCCTGGCCGCGGCCGCGACAACCCGTCGCGCGGCCGGCCGTCGTTTGCGACACTTCCCGTCCCGACCTCACCAAACCGGACCTCCTTCAACCTGTTTCAAGCCTTTCAAGTATCCTCCTTGATTCAATGGCCTGAACACGACCTAAAGACCGCAAAGATCACTTCCACAACCGCGGCACATTGCTGTTGCATCAAAGATGGCGAGACAAGATAAGACTCCATCCAAGTTAAGTTAAGTTAATGATCCATTTCTCTACTCACTTCTTCCAGCACGTTCAACGGACCTGTATCCACGAAGACGAAGAAGGACACCACGGTTCCAGAGGATGAAAACCGCAGTGCAAGCTCTAGTAGGAAGAAGATGCAACTTCCTTCACCAAACCGCGAAGAGGAAAGTTCCCGAAGACTATCTTCTCTCTTCCGCGACCGAGACCTTTACCGAAGCCAAGTAAGGATTTCATATGGCATTGAAGTTCATACTAGCCACACCTGTCTTCTGGGATCCCGAACAGAACACTGGATAGGCCAGCATAGACCCAAACTTCAAGTCAAGTTTCTGAGGTGACGTAATCTTCAAGACGCAAGGAAGGAAGATTTTCCATCTCTCATTCACGGTGTTATCAAAGGTCAAGGAACCAAGACGAGTACTCAACAACCGGAGTACCTGTTCTTCTCAACATAGGCGTGCCCCAATCATCACCATCACCAGCCGCCAACATCACCACCACACGCCCACCACCACCATTTGAAGCAAGGAAGCTCAAGCGCGCAACACATTTCCTTTCGAGCTAAGTTTTCGATTTCTTTTGTTCAATCAAATCGATTCTAAGCAGGGACATAAGGATAATGATCAAGTCCTTAGCTCAATCATACCACATGCCCATACCAAACCCAACGCCACTTTCAAGTAATTCTTCACAAGCTTGTACTTGAATTTACCTATCTTTTTCACCTCACTCGATTTAAACAAACTGGGGACAATATGATTTAAGTCTGGGGGGGGGGGTTTCTTATATTACTAATCCTACTTGTATTTGATGAGTCTTATGCATACTTGCATCATTTATCGAGTCGTTTTATAGAGTCAAAACTTTTTTTTCTTTTAGTCAGAAACTATGAACTTTGCTAGGTACAAGTCACTTCGAAACAAAGAACCTTAATGACCATTCTCACGGATTTGGAAGCAAGGTTTACTAAGTCGAACATGGTGAGTGGATCATTCCAGCGGAGAAAGTTCTAATCTCTAGAGTACTCGAAGGATCTTGCGTTGACTCCGCACCTAATGAATCAAAACTTCTCGTCAAGGGGCTTGAGGTACTTCGATCTGTGCTCCTCTTTTAGACTCTAGCGTGACTAAGTAGATGCAATGCAACCTCTCCTTGATCTTCTCTTGTTATTGAAAAGAAAAAAAGAAAAAAATAGAAAGAAAAGTTTTAGTTTGAGAATGGCAACCAGAGTTCCTTAAAGGACAATGACGGTTCGCAGCAATCATGTAAACTTCAAAGAAGTGATCATTCTCAAGCTAAGAAGAAAAGAAAAAAAAAATGGAATAAGAAAGTCGATAGAAAAAATAAAATGATACCTTAGAAAAGTAGGGAGAAATCGACTAAGGGAAGAGAAAATAGGAGAGTTGTGTCTGAAATGTCTATGTCTAGATGTTTGGAAGAGAAAGTATAGTGTCTCGTCGACCAATACTCCCTCGATAGAGACCGCACGCCTAAATGAATAAAGGAGTCAACAAGAGAAAGCTCGAAATACTCAAAGAGACCGTGAAGCGTATCCGGGAAGGGTGAAAAGCTCAAGGTAACTAGACCCAAACGCCTTGAAGCTGAATTCCGAGTTATGTGGCTCGACAGGTCGATTGCTAGACTTGATTGGTTCCCAAGTATTGGTGACTCCTTTATTCGTTCTTATTGCATGAGTCTAGCGTCATGAACTATATTCTGATCGCAGGGTCTTGAGAACGGCTAACGTCCTGAATCTCAGATCCAGACCAAAATAGGGTAGAGAGCATCCTTTAAAAGATGTCTGAATGCTTATCGTCCTGATTTTATTGCGTGTTCGTCTAGTACGTAGGATACGAAAGTATACCTATGGAATAGAAGTTTGCAGATCGACCTAGTTTGATAAAATAGGTTGTTAAAACCAGTGAATCAGTTTGGGGAAAATCGCCTAGTCTCGCTTGCTTAACTTTTGTGTGCTTTGATTTCTAGTTAGAACCCCATAGATTTCCCGAGAAGATTCCCAACGTGTTCGCCCACTTGCTTTTAAATCGAGATTTACGCACTTCCATACTTTACTTTTCCTGCACTGCTTGCCTGATTTCCTTTTTACAAATCCTTTAGTTTATTTTCCTTTTCCCGTTGGTTATAGAAAAGGCTGACAACCTTCTCTATATAAGGCGTGGTACTGCTTTATTTATTTTCTGCAAGATTCGTGACACTCATTCCTAAACCCCCAATTCTCTGCGTCTTTGGTTGCCCTGATTTTCTGTTTTGCAGTTGACCTCCTCCCTGTGGTTCGACACCCTAAGTACTACAACGCACGCTGTGCACTTGCAGTTTAGGGTCCTACAAATTCAAAAGCTCGACGAATCCCCAAAAAAATCCTCCAAACTCGGACGACTATTTAGACCCCATCAACTATCTAGGAGCTTTCCAACTTTGTAAATCCTAAAAAGTATTTTTTTATGTAGAGAGAAGTGTTTCCAACTTTCTTACATGACAGTTATGTATTTTCTATTTAATGCTCGAAATGATGAATACTACAAGGATGACTCACCTAACATTATCAGAATTGCTAAATTGCAAGTATAAGACATACCTCAAAGCCTTGTGACTTGGGAACAAAAGATAAGAATCTGTTACAAACAGTTGGAATGACGACTTCAAACTTCTCTCTATATCTATCAAACAGCAGCTCCAACTTGTTATCACCCCACAATGATATACAAGTATTAATGTATGTACTACTAAGTTTTATTTATTTATTTATTCTTAATTCCTTTGGGATTGGAGGTGTTTCTGCCGTTTCCAATAAACGGAAGATTTTTTCCTACTCATCTATAAGCAAATCTCCAAAATAGGCCCGAAATGTGTTTATGTAAAGCAGGTTAATCAATCGAGAAAGAGTTGTTAATAATTTGAAGTGACAACGAATGCTAAAATGTGAAATTTACCCGGGACAGCAACAAATGAGAAATGAAGTCGCATAGATTTTGAAAAGTGATATCTTTTAGAGCGTTCAATTTATCATCCTTGGCAAAGCCCCCTTCGATTATCGTTTCAGACAATAGATGCCCAGCGTGCTCAAAAAGATCTAGTGATGTGGCACCAAATTCTCTGGGCATGGTCTCTGTGATCATTTGAAATTGAAACAGATGCTAAATTAAAAAGCAAAATATGAAACTAAAGTAAAAATTGAATAAATGTTAAACAGACTTATACGTAACATCACAACTGGAACAATATAGGAGTTTTCCAACTTTGTATATCCTAAAAAGTATTTTTTATATAGAGAGAGGTGTTTCCAACTTTCTTACATGACAGCTATGTATTTTCTATTTAAAGCTCGAAATGATGAATACTACAAGCATGACTCACATAACATTATCAGAATTGCTAAATTGCAAGTATAAGACATACCTCAAATCCTTGTGACTTGTGAACAAAAGATAAGAACTTGTTACAAACTGTTGGAATGAAGACTTCAAACTTCTCTCTATATCCATCAAACAACAACTCCAACTTGTTATCACCCCGCAATGATATTTAAGTGTTAATGTATGCCTCTATTCCCTACATACAAATATAAATTACAACACTAAAGAAAATTTCTTATTAAAGATGTTATAAAGAATAATAAAGTTGGATAAACTCACCTTGAGTAAGATTGGACTTAGGTCGTTTTTCACTATCTCAACGAATAGTTTTGTCTTCATATGGTTTTCTATACCTTCTCGAACATCCATATATATGCATAAGAATGCATTTGACATGCCTATTTCTGCTTTATAAAAGAGCTCTCTAGAAACCTCATCTTCAATGACCTCAAAAGGCACTAAATCCTCATCCACCTCATTGCCGCCAGACTTCTCATCCACCTCCACATTTTCACCAGAAAATCCCTCATTCATATTGTTAGCAGATTCCTCATCGACCTCCTCAATGTCTTCGTCGTCAGAAGAGGATTGCTCATAGTTTCTTATATCGAAACTACTTGGCATAAACTCGTTACGTTGAGGAAATGTCAGAGAAGGATGGACTTCAGAAAAAGTATTTCATGTGTATTTTAAAGAACCCATGATATCCTCTTCTATGTATGAGGCTTTAAACCATGGTTCTGTTTTCAACACTGAAAACAAAGGCAATATTTTATTTAAAAGATAAGAATATATTAATGTACAAAAAGTGATTGAATAAGTGGTTACCACATTCTCCTCCTTATGAATGGCTTTAATAAATCAATCCTCATATTTTGGGGAGTGAAATGTTGCAGAATTTCTTGGATTGCTTCGTTTTCACCAAAATCATTCAAAAAATCCAGAGAAGTTACATGAGACACTGGACACTTTAGCATGTTACCTGTACAACAAATTGATTAAATGAAATATAACTTCTTATACGAAAAATTAATTAATGAAATATGACTTTTAAACAAACCTCCAAGACATTGAGCCAAAAAACCTGGATCATCACTTAAAGAATCATCAATATCCAAACAATCGAATTTCATTTTCAATGAAGCTAAATATTCTTGCATGACCCAATCAGGAGGACTCTTAGTTCTCAATAACTTGAAATATTGGTATACATATGTCACCAGATCATATTTCTGTCAAAAAATAAAAGATATGTTAATGCCAAAAAATAACATAAATATACATAATAAACTAAGCATAAAAGTATTATTTTACCTCTTTCAGACCATTGTTGGTGATATCCAACTTAATGGTAAACAATCGCCCTGCAGATGTGCAGTTATGGGAGCAATTACTAGATGCTGTAAAAGATGTGTCACCACCAACATAAACATTTAAAGCTGTTATCCATTCTTTATCTTTGAAAAATGAGTATAAGGATCCTTCACTCTCTGTCAAAAAGACACTTACATTCAGATAATATTACAAACAATAACATGATTAGAAATCCAGAAAAAAATAAGAGAAAAGGAAAACTATTTTACCATGAAATAAAAGTTTGACTAGACAATTCTCTGGTCTTTTTCTAAAAGATGTGTGGGAAAGGGGCGGTGGTATCCATGTAATATAAAGTTGGTTAGCATTCTTTGTTAATTCAAGCACTTATTTTCCTTTTTCTTAAATTTCTTATTTATTTTTTTGATTTTTTGAATTTTTTTTTTATTTTAGTATTAGTAATCGATCATACATTTTTTTAAATTTAATTGAAAAACATAAAAGAAACTTATTTTACTTTTTTTTGTTTTTAAAACTAATTTTTAAATTTATGTAAGCGTTATGTTAAAATTTAATTGGTTGAATTTTTTAACACGTGTCAAAATCTAATCGATTAACTTGACATGTATTACGATTATGTTAAGATAGTAACTTTAACGCATCCAACTTTATATAATTAGATTATCTTCTCAATTATCCCCGCATTACATACATAGTCTCTACTTATATCTATTCTAATAAAGTAAGGTTTTTTTTTTAAATGAGCTTTGAAATGCTGCCATGTGGCATTCCAAACATTAACATGTGTCACCAATATTTTAAGAAAAAATAAACATAAATACATAAAAAATTGATGGGTGTCCTTCATAATTGTAACACTTAATTCTATTATCTCATTATTTTGTTGTTCTTAATTTAATGAGATATATATTATAATATAGTAAGGTTTTGTTTTTTAAATGAGTTTTGAAATGCTGCCACGTGGCATTCCAAACATTGACATGTGTCACCAACATTTAAAAAAAAAATACACATAAATATTGATATGTACTTAATTCTTTATCTTTTTATTTTATTGTTCTTAATTTAATGATAGAGTTATATGGATGAATAACCCAAAAAACTATAATTAACTACATAACTATAGAAAAAACAATATATACAATTTTATCATTTGTTTATGTGTCTTCTCCTCTTTCATTATTTCTCTTTCTTATTTTGTGAAACATTTTTTTCTCTTTTCAATCTTATTTCTCTTACATTTCTTCATAAATAATTCATTAAAAGTTGAAATCAAACTGAAAAATATAGAATTTTATATCTATATCAAAAGATTCGCTTCAGAAAAAAGTGGACATAAATTTCTTAACATGATGAATAGTATTAGTAATAAACAATACACTATTCTATATAAATATGCATAAAATAGAATCACACGTCCTTTTTACAATCATCAATTCACAAATTTTACCACAAATATATTTCAGATTAGTTATACTACAAAACAACATGTTCTTATTGTCAAAGAGAAATAATTTGATATTTTATATGTTTACGATGAATAAAAAAAAATTCTCATTCACTATATATTTTATTATTCCACTTACCTTTCAAATGCTAAGAGGCTCTCTTTTTCCTCCTTCGATAATAAGAAGGCACATCAGTTTGGAGAATCATTCTCTGTAATTGTACTTTATTCTGTAATCGTTGTTCTTGATTAAGGTCACAACACTTTTGATTACTTTCCGATCAGTTCATGAATCTCATCAAAGGAAAGTAAATTTACCGAATACCAACTTCATTGCTGCCTTCATATGGTATTTGGATCCTCGGCCATCACAAATTCGGATGCAATAGCAACAATACCTGCTCAGCAGGAGGAACAAGTTCTGATTCCCCTAGACATGATCTTCGCTACTTATCTCTTATCTATTATCATATCCAATCGGTATTCTCTTCTTTTTTTTATTCTCAATCACTATATATATTATTATTCCACCAATCTTTCAAATGCTAAGAGGCTCTCTTTTTCCTCATTCGATAATAAGAAGACGCATCAGTTTGAGGAATCGTTCTCTGTAATCGTACTTTATTTTGTAATCGTTGTTCTTGATTAAGGTCATAACATTTTTGATTACTTTCCGATCAGTTCATGAATCTCATCAAAGGAAAATCAATTTATCGAATACCAATTTCATTACTGCCATCATATGGTATTTGGATCTTCGGCCATCACAAATTCAGATGCAATAGCAACAATAGATGCTTAGCCGGAGGAACAAGTTCTGATTCCCCTAGGCATGTTCTTTGCTGCTTATCTCTTATCTATTATCATATCCAATCGGCATTCTCTTATTTTTTTGGTTATTGTCCCTAATTCACATTATTTTAAGAGATTTTTTTAACTTTTAAGAGATGATTGTGCCATTGTTTATACACAAAAATATATTTATTTCTTTAGGTTTTCTTTGTGGCCCATCAAAAAATATATATTTATTAGCAATGAAAATCATGCATTGTTTGCTTTCGTAAAATCTTTCTAGATTAATGGATAACTCCTTCATTTCCTAATATAGTACGATTACAAAATAAAGTACGATTACAGAGAACGATTACAAAATAAAGTACGATTTTCCATCGAAACTCAAACCACCACCACTATTGCAATATAGATTCAACTCTCTGAGACCTTCTTTCTGATTATGCTCATGTGCTTTCTCGGAATGGTGACTGCTTTCTCGGAATGGTGACAGCTTTAACGCCCTAATAGGACCAACCCTCCTTCTCTATAGATTTTATTATTCTGCTAAGTTTTTAATATAATTTATTTTACCTACAAACATTTACTAACAAATATAATAAAATAGATTATAAATTTTAAAGTTAAAACAGTCAAAATATCACACAACCTCGCGCAATGCGCGAGCCTTCCCCTAGTATCTTTATATTATTGGCTTCCTTTTTATCATGATTGTGTGTGGTCAAAATTTAGAACCAAACAATTTTTCAAAAAGCAAATCATATTTGGCATAAGTGGAAGGTATTATGAATAAAAATATTCATTGTATGAATAATCAAAGTAAGCACTGTTCTCCTCATTGATAAACGTAACTACAAAATCAAACAAATAACAAAAACATATTTTTTTATTTTATATAATAAAATATATTCTCCTTTTATTTTATACAGAAAAAATACTCTTTTTTTTGACAAGTGGATCACATGCAAGAAAAAGTCGAACATACATCGTTTGACCACAAGTAGCAGCACTAGCTTACAAAAGAGAAAATATTTTTTATATATAATATTGTTTTTTTTGTTTAATATAAATTAAAAAAATATATTTTCTCCTTTGTTTAATATACTTTATATTTTTAATATATTATTATATTATAAATTAATTTTTGTATGTTTTTATTATTTTCAAAAAAATCTATAAAGGGAAGCATTTTTTTTTCTTCCATTTGGTATTTTATTATCAAAAAAGGAAAACAAGGTGAAATACATGTGTAGAATCGTAAGCCGCAGACGACGAGAGATCAGCGACGACGAGATTTAAGCTTGAGGATTGGATTTGCCGTCGACAAAAATTAGGATTTGTCGACGACGACGAGTAGTGAGATTAGACGACCGAGATTGACGAAGACGACTGATATCGATGACGATGCCGGATTGACGACGAGAGATCGGCGTGATTTGACGACGAGAGATCGGCGACAGAGTTTGAAGAGGACGGAGATTGAAGAGAGAATCGATCGATCTTCGATATACGCGATTCAAATCGAAATAGAGACGAATATCAAGTAGAGGAGAATCGACCGATCAGGTTTTTTTAAGCTATGTCTCTGTTGTGAATTTTGGAGTTGAATCGCCTTATCGATATGGACAATTTGGTTTTTGAGTGAATCTTTCATTGATCACTGGAGTTTTTTGTTTTTGACAGCTATGGTGAAATTGTATTGCGTCTGTGGAGTTTGGGAGACAAACGAAAACAGTGAGTGACATTTTAAGCTCGATATCGAAAAAGATCATCAATTTTCGATGTTGATGAGAATGTGAAATTCAAGGAATTGCTTGAAATGGTCATTGAAGACTTCGAGATCGTTGAAGATAGAGATGTTAAACTTAGCTATGGACTCCCACCGAGGATGAAAGTGTTCGTTGAGGATTCTCCGCCTGCGTTTGTAAAAAACGATCGCCAACTTCGAACCTTTATCAACTATATAAAAGGAGATACATAACCGATTCGTCTGTGTATCACGGTGAGAAATCCTCTTGTGAATGTTGAAGTCGAGAACATTCAGGGCACAAATCCAAGTGGAGAACATTCAAGTAACGGAGATGTATCTCATAGAAACCAACAAGTAATGTTTATCTTCCTTAGTTGTCATTTTAGAATACTTAGGATAGCTTCCCTAAATATGTAGTAATCCTTCTTAACACTGGTTCACTGTGATGCAGCTGTGTGATAAAGACTATGTTGTTTCCATTACGAACGAATGGAGTGATGAAGAGATTCGCCTAGTTAGGAATAAACAACTACATGTAATTCTTCTCTGATCTCAAATATCCATTTCTTTCATGATAGCTTACCTAAATGCTTATTAAACATCCTTAAAACTCGTTTCGCCTTGAGACTTAGGATACGTACGACTTGAGACTTAGGACAACTTAGGATAGCTTTCATAAATATGTAGTAATCACTTAGGATACGTACGGCCTGAGACTTAGGACAACTTAGGATAGCTTTCCTAAATATGTAGTAATCCTTCTCAACACTGATTCACTATGATGCAGCTGTGTGATAAAGATTATGTTGTTTCCGTTGAGAACATTGGGAGTAATGAAGAGATTTGCCAAGCTGGAAAAAAACAACCACATGTAATTCTTCTCTGATCTCAAATATCTATTTGTTTCAGGATAGCTTTCCTAAACGCTTATTAAACATTCGTAAAACTTGTTTTGCCTTGAGACTTAGGATACTTACGGCCTGAGACTTAGGACAACTTAGGATAGCTTTCCTAAATATGTAGTAATCCTTCTTAACACTGATTCACTGTGATGCAGCTGTGTGATAAAGACTATGTTGTTTCCGTTGAGGACGTTGGGAGTAACGAAGAGATTCGCCAAGCTAGGAATAAACATCTACAGGTAATTTTTCATTGTTCTCAAATATCCTTTTGTTTCAGGATAGCTTTCCTAAATGTTTATTAAACACTTGTAAAACTCGTTTCGCCTTGAGACTTAGGATATGTACGGCTTGAGTAGTGAAGAGATTCGCCTTGAGACTTAGATACTTACGGCTTGAGACTTAGGATACTTAGACTTAGGACAACTTAGGATAGCTTTCCTAAATCATTCAACTTAGGATAGACTTAGGATAGCTTTCCTAAATCATTCAACTTAGGATAGACTTAGGATAACTTTCCTAAATCATTCAACTTAGGACAACTTAGGATAGCTTTTCTGTCTTGATCACTAATACGCCACCATTGATGTTTCTGTCTTTTTTTAGGTCACTCAGAGATGTTCCGTAAGTGACATGTCAGTATCTAGAGCAAACAACAACACATTATCGACTGCCGATGAAGGAGATTATTCGAGTGTATTGCATCCTGTTCCAGATTTTTTTCCTCTTCCTATAGGGCTTTCACATTCGACGCAAGGGCTTGATAATATATATGTCAATAGATATTTCAAGAACAAGAAAGAGATGATGTGTAGGATGAGGAGTTGGGCATTAGAGCATAAGTTTGAGTTCAAGTCTCTGTGGTCAAACAAGTCAAGAGTGGTAATAGGTTGTGTTGATGATAAATGCGCTTGGAGGATGCGTGCAACAGTTCTCCCTGATTTCGATTTCTTTGTGGTGAAAAAGTATGTTCATGAACATACCTGTGACACAACGCATAGGAATGCCAACCATAGGCAAGCAACTGCGAAATTGCTTGGATCTTTAATGTGTAGCACTTATTCCGAGAAGAAGGATGGTCTCAGGCCAAAACAAATTATCGATCTAGTCAGGATGACACATGGTGTACAAATCAATTACACAAAGGCTTGAAGAACGAAAGAACATGCTCAGAACTTGGTCAGAGGAACCCCTGAGGACAGTTATATCAACCTTTCGAAGTGGTTGTGCATGGTTAAAGAGAAGAATCCAGGATCAATGTGTTTCCTAGAGATAGACCCCGATGGAAAGTTCAAGTATACCTTTGTTGCTTTTGGGCAATCCTTGAGAGGATTTAAGTACATGAGGAGAGTGATTGCTGTAGATGGTACATTCCTCAAAGGCAAGTTTAAAGGAACACTACTAGGAGCTTCAGTGCAAGATGGAAACTTCCACCTGTATCCTTTAGCTTTTGGGATTGTAGATTCTGAAAATGAAGATTCTTGGACATGGTTTTTCAGAGGATTGAAGAGTGTGATCCGTGATGCGGAAGACTTGGTTTTTGTGTCTGACAGAGCTCCTTCAATCGCAAAAGCTCTCTCAATAATGTATCCTCTCGCACATCATGGTATATGCAGATTCCATCTTTTGAGGAATATAAAAGAAAAGTTTGGGAAGAAAGGTCTTATCCCCCTTGTAGAAGCTGCTGTTGGCGCCTACACTAGATTCGAATTTAATGAGATTTTCAGAGATGTGAAGAGTAGGAACCCGAGCCTTGGTACCTACCTAGAGGATGCTGATTTTGCTAAATGGTTTAGAGCATACGCACCTGCTAATAGATGTAACATCATGACCACAAACATAGCTGAGTCTTTGAATTTTATGTTAAACTCTCCAAGGGAAGTGCCTATTATATCTTTACTTGAGACTATAAGGCTTACCCTTACCACCTGGTTTCACAAGCACAGAGAAAAAGCTGCGAAGCTTGATAAGTACGCTACACAGAAGGTAACAGATATGATTTGTGGAATGTATGGTGATGCAATGGCTCTTGATGTTTACCAAGTTGATGAGAATGAGTTTGAGGTCAAGGACGACTCTGACAAGTATGTAGTACATTTGAAGAACAAGCATTGCACTTGCAACGTTTTTAACATAGACCGGATCCCATGTATACACGCTTTAGCTGCTGCAAAACGCACAAGGAAGGACGAATACAAGCTTGTGGATGATTTCTACACAAAGGAAATATGGGCTACAGCTTATGCTGAGAGCATACATCCTTGTGGCGATCTATCTAAATGTTCTTTCCCTGATGGTTGATATACTCATATATTTTGCATATTTAGCATGCATTTAGAATAGGTTTTCATGCATTCATCATTCATAATAGGCTAGTTTGCATCATTTATCTCATTCTAAGTCCTAAAACACTTTGTATTAGCATTTGCATGGTTTCTTGCATATTTGCATCTTTTTCAGGTTGTTTAGAGTACTTGAAGCTGTGATGGATGCTGAGCATTGACAAGAAGATGAAAGAAGAGCATAGGAGTTGGCGGGAATCAAGGGGGAAACTTGGACAAAAGAGAAGGAGCAGAGATCGACCTCCCAGCCCGTTTCACCCCCAGAACAAGTCCAAGATCGACTAAGCCAAGTCGATTCGGTCAAGATCGAGAGGTAGATCGAGCAGCATGAGTCGATCAAGAAGTGTTCGACTGGACGATCGACCGCTCAACCCGAACCAAGCGCAGATCGAGTCCACGATCGACCAATATGACTCGATCCTCCAAGCCAGGCGCACAACCTCTTCTCAACTTGTGTGATTGTCTTTTAGTGAGGGGACCACCTTGGCATGAAAGTCTTCTACAAGACATGGATCCTTGATTTAGGGAAAGGGTGGACAATTTCTTAATTGTTTCTCCTTATGACAAAGGAGAGAAAGACTTTTATGCACACACTTATCATATTTTACTTTCACATGGATGAGAGTAATCTGGCATGAGAGAGAAAAAAGAGAGGTGTTCTTGCTTGTTCTTGAGTGTTCTTCTTTGTTCTTACTTTGTTCTTACTTGTTCTTGCTAGTTTTTGTTTGTTTCTTGTTGATTTCTTGTGTGAAAACTCTTGTATTCTGGATTTGATTCAAGTATTTTCGTTTTCTTAAAGTCTAATCTTTCATCTTGTAAAAACCGATCATGTTCATCAGCTCTAAACTCATGTTTAAGAGAGGTAAGAACATGATTTGTGAGTAAACCACCAA